>VZQC01015678.1:146325-161114 GCA_009823505.1 Rhizomys pruinosus
TGTCATGGTTAATCCTGGGTGTCAACTTGACTGGACTAAGGAACAAATAAGAGAAAAGGGTCTTCTGATTGGACCACCTCAACCCGGATGGCCCACCCCAAATGTGGGTGTTACCTTCTGCCGGCAGGCAGTATTTAAGGCCACGGCAGCGGGAGCTGGTCCCTTTTCCTTCTTCCTGCGGCTTGCCTCTCTCTCATCTGGTGAGTTTGTCTTGCTGCTGTGATCAACCTTTCGGATCCCAGCGTGTACCGAGACTGGCAGATCTCCTGGAATCCATTCGGGCCTTCAGCACTAGACTGGGACTCCTGAGACATCCAGCCTTGCGGACTGAGCAGTTCCCTGGATTCCCGGCCTCTCCAGTTCGGCGCTACTGTTGAGCTCCGTCACGTGAGCAAATCAATAAATTGTATATAGTTATATATATTCATCCTGTTGCTTCTGTTTCTTTAGAGAACCCTGACTAATACATCCCCTTAGTTCTATGATTTCTTTGAATATATCTGTGATTGTTATTCTATGATCTGTGTCCTGGGTTACCTCTAAAGAGATCCCATTGTTGGAGTCCTCCACGGGCTCCATAGAGTTTGGTGTGGAGTTATTCTGCTGTTTTCCCATATTGTTCTTTCATTGTGCCCTCAGCATGTGGTTTGCCTTTTGCCTATATTCTGATTCGAATCTTGAATGCCTTTGCACCTTGCTGAAGGATTGCTTTCCTTGATTCTTTCAGGTGCCTTCGTTGTATTCGCCTGGGTTGTCTAGGTTTCAGGCTTCAATTTTGGTTTATATTGGAAGGTATAGTTCACTCTTCCCTTTCTGTTCTGCAAGAGCTGGGTGGGTAACAACCCAGATAACACCTTCTGAGCACTGTATTCCCTCTGCTGTCAGCCACTCTTTCCTGAGTTCCAGTTGGGGGGTGTTGGGGGTTGGAGGTTGGGTTACCCTTCGCCCCCAGCTCAGGCAGCAGTCTCCCACATCATCTGTGTTCGAACCTCAGCTCTCAGCTCCCAGAACCCTCTGGGCTGACAAGCTGGTCCACACACACTCTGCCCCCAGCTTCTCGGGCAGCAGTCACCCACAGTGTTTGTGTTTGAACCTCAGTTTCCAGCTCCCCCCTCACTGTTTTTAATGAGAAAAACATGCTGCTTCCAGCACTTGTTTATGTTAATCATGTACAGCCACATTTGTTCACTATCTTGAGTGGAGGCCAAGGTGGCATCCTGAAGGACCCAGCTGCCTAATACCCTGACCCACCCACTATCCAGAACAGCCTACTACCCTAAAAAAGCCTGAAACACACAGCAAGTAATTTTTCATACCCAAGCAAAAACAGCAATCAAGCTACATAAGCAATATAAACAGAACTAAATTAAAATAAACAAAGGCAGAATAGAATTTCCTACTGGCTACATAACCAGCAAAAAAAAAANGGAGAAAAAAAAAAAAAAAAAAAAAAAAAAAAAAAAAAAAAAAAAAAAGAAAAGAAAAAAGAAAAACTCAACAACAGGAGAAAGCCTCAGAAGCAGAATGAATGAAACAAAAAACAGAATATCAAGATTGGAGACAAAGTTAAAGATCCTTAAGAAAAAAAAAGGGAACTTGCTATGTAGGACCAGGGTGGCTTGAACTCACAGAGATTAGCTTGCCTCTGCCTCCAAAGTGCTGGGATTAAAGGTGTGTGCCCATTCCTGGCTCTATGTAAAAAAATGTTTTAAAACATAGTAATGGAATATGCAGGAAATGTAGGACAACATGAAAAACCCAAATCTATGCATCATAGACATAAAGGAAGGAGGAGAATCTCAGGCCAATGGTATTGACTAGATCTTCAACAGGATTATAGAAGAAAACTTGCTTAAATTAAGGAAAGACTTACCTATACAGATTCAAGAAGCACATAGAAAGCCAATTAGACAGGACCAGAATAGAAACTCCCCATGGCATATAGTAAAAACATTCAATGTACGGAACAAAGAGAGGGTACTGAAAGCTACTAGTGAAAAGCAAAAAGTTACATATAAAGGAAAACCCATCAGAATTTCAGCTGACTTTTTGATGCGATGCAAACTATGAAAGCCAGAATAGCCTGGGCCAAAGTATTCCAGGTTCTAAACAACCATGGGTGCCAGCCCCAAATACTTTATCCAGAAAAACTAGCCATTGTCGTCAAAAGGGAATAGAAAATATTCCATTCCATTATGGGAATGGAATATTTTCTATGACATGAATAGGCTAAAAGAATTCATGCCCATGGAACAAACACTACAGCAAATACTCAAAACAATACAAAGGACCAAAGATAGGAAATGAATATTCCCAAGAAGTTACAGAAAGAAATCAAAGGTATAATAATGGAAACATAAAATGGGGCCACAAACATAAGCAAGTTAAAATTACACTAACCAATGCACATCTTTCAGTAACAACACTAAACATCAATGGCCTCAACTCCCCAGTCAAAAGACACAGGCTAGCAGAATGGAATAAGAAAGAAATCTGGGGGCTGGAGAGATGGCTCAGCAGTTAAGAGCACTGACTGCTCTTGCAGAGGACCCAGGTTCGATTCCCAACACCCACATGGTGGCTAAGAACTGTTTTAGGCTAGGTGTGGTGGCACATGTCTTTAATCCCAGCACTCAAGAGGCAGAGGCAGGCAGATCTCTGTGAGTTCAAGGCCAGCCTGATCTACATAGTGAGCTCCAGGCCAGCTGAGACTAAGGGGAGACCGTGTCTCAAAAAGACCAAAAATGAAACTTAAAAAATAAATATTTAAGCATAAAAGAGAAAAATATTTTATTTCTTTGGTGTATGAATGTACTATTTGCATGTATGTAAATGTACCCATGTTATGCAATGCCTGCAGAGGCCAGAAGAAAGAGTTGGATGTTCTTGGAACTGGAGTTAAGAGATGGTTATTATATGAGTGCTGGGAATTGAACCTGGGTCCTCTGGTAGAGAAACCAGTGCTCTTAACCACTGAGCCATCTCTCTATCCCCAATCTTCTTTTCTTAAGTTGCTTTTGTCAGAGCAACAGAAAAGTAACTAAGATGGTATGGCAGTGTTTGTAATTCAAGCACAGCGCTTCGAGGTGGAGGCAGGAGGATTGGGCGTTCAGTGTCATCCTCAGTTACACAGTGAGTTAAAGTGCAGCCTAGACTACATGAGACCCCGTTTTTAAAAAATGCTAGCTGGGCGTGGTGGTGCATGCCTTTAATCCTAGCACTTGGGAGGCAGAGGCAGGTGGATCTCTGTGAGTTCAAGGCCAGAATGGTCTACAGAGTGAGTTCCAGGATAGCCAGAGCTACAGGGAGACCCTGTCTCAAAAAGACCAAAAAAAAAAAAAAAATGCTAGTAAAAGGAATTTACCAAAATATCCAGTCTGCCTAATGGAGGTGACTTTAAGGTCTTTCCTAAGATTTCTAGATTGACATTTGATATTGGGTATTTTAGGTATTGGGTGGAAATTAATAAATAAATGTTCTGTTCTCCTTCCTTGTGATCAGTCTTATCCTTCTGAGAGCATCCTTCTAACACTGCCTATGTGCACAGGTTGGCCACTTCTCTAGCAGATGTCAGCCCTTCCTCCTCAAAATCCACATATATGCTTTCCTTTTGCACTGAATAGGCTGCAAAAATGATGACGAGGTTGGGGATGTGGCTCATTGCTAGNAATCATGAAAGCCAGAAAAGCCTGGGCCAAAGTATTCCAGGTTCTAAACAACCATGGGTGCCAGCCCCAAATACTTTTATCCAGAAAAACTAGCCATTGTCGTCAAAAGGGAATAGAAAATATTCCATTCCATTATGGGAATGGAATATTTTCCTATGACAAATGAAATAGGCTAAAAGTAATTCATGCCCATATGGAACAAAACACTACTGCAAATTCTCAAAACATACAAGGACCAAAGATAGAAATGGAATATTCCCAAGCAGTTTACAGAAAGAAATCAAAAAGTATATAATGGAAAATAAAATGGGGCCACAAACATAAGCAAGTTAAAATTACACTAACCAATGGCACATCTTTCAGTAATAGCAGTATACATCAATGGCCTCAACTCCCCAGTCAAAAGACCGGCTAGCAGAATGGAATAAGAAAGAAATCTGGGGGCTGGAGAGATGGCTCAGCAGTTAGGACTGACTTGCTCCTGCCAGATGGTCAGGGTTCGATCCCAACACCCACATGTGGCTAAGAACTGTTTTAAGGCTAGGTGTGGTGGCACATGTTTTTTTTTTTTTTTTTTTTTTTTTGGAGGCAGAGGCAGGTTGACTTCTGTGAGTTCAAGGCAGCCTGATCTATCATATAGTGAGCTCCAGCTCAGCTGAGACTAAGGGGAGACGATGTCTGCAAAAGACCAAAAAAAAAAAAAAAAAAAAAAGGAAGAAAAAAAGAAAACTGATTTTTTTGCTGTCTTTAGGAAACTCATCTCAACTTCAAAGATAGTGACTACCTTAAGGTGAGAGGATGGAAAAAATATCCCAAAAAAATGGCACTAAGAAACAAACAAGAGTCACTATTCTAATAAAAGATAAAATAGACTTCAAATTAAAAATAATCAGAAGAGATAAAGAGGAAACTTCATTCTATTTCAAAGAATAATGTGTAAGAGAAGAACTAACAATCGCAAATATATATGCACAAACTCTGGTGAACCAAACATTATAAAAGCAATTCTTCAGGATATAAAGCACGAGAGTGTCGTATTGATCTGGTGTCTGGTCAATGCAATTCTGGAGAGGGACAATGTGGATAGACCACTCCCCAGTCGCAGGAGAAACGGCTTGAGTATATTGGTGATGACTTTGAAGGTGAATAAATGTCGGAGTTCGAGCAGTTCATTACAGAATATCTATCCAAGCATACTCAAGAATAACCACTTTGCTTAGCAGCCCTATGCAAAGTTTTTCTTTTTTTTTTAATTATTTTTTATTATTATTTATCTTTTTTGTTGTGTATGAATGAATACTTATCTGCAATGGCAGAGTTTAGTGCACCTGTTGTCGTGCATCCTGCGGAGGTCAGAATACGATGGGTGTTCCGATCCATAGGACTGGAGTCGCAAGTGAGGTTACGACGGTTCTTAGCCGGCCATGTGGGTGCGCTTGAGGGGATCGGAACCCGGGTCCTCTATGCAAGAGCGTCAGTGCTCTTAACCACTTAAGCCGCTAATCTCTTCCAGCGCCCATGCCAAGTTTTCTAGATATTGACCATTTCTGGATCAAAAAAAATAAAAAAAATCTCAGGAATAAAAAAAGATTGAAATGACTTCCATAGCATTATCTATCAGACCACAGTCCAATAAAGCTTATAACCACAGCAAAAGAGGCTCTAGAAACTACACAAACTCATGGAGTTTAAACATCATACTCCTGTTGTATTTTGAGACCCTGTCTCAAAAAAGACCAAAAGAGAGACAGAGAGAGACAGAGAGAGAGAGAGAGGGAGGGAGAGAGAGAGGGAGAGAGAGAGAGAGAGAGAGAGAGAGAGAGAGAGAGAGAGAGAGAGAAAGAGAAAGAGTATAGGAGATGGAAAGACCTACCATGCTCATGGATCAGTAGAATCAATATTGATTGTAAACATGACCATCCTACCAAAAGCAATCTATAGATTCGATGCAATGCCAATCAAAATACCCATGACACTCTTCACATAGCTAGAAAAAATTCACCCTAAAATTTGTAAGGAAACAGAAATGACCCCTGATATCCAAAGCAATCTAGGACAAAAAGAACAAGGCTGGGACTATTACCATATGCGGTGGTTTGAATGAGAGTGTCCCTGCATAGGCTTTAAGTATTCAGACATTTTGTCCCCAGTTGGTGGCACTGTTCTTGGAGGTCTTAGAATGTGTGGACGTGCTGAAGGAAGTACGTCATTGGGGGTGTGCTTAGTGAGTTTAACAAGCCTCGTGGTCTCCAGTCTCTCTCTCTCTGCTTCCTGTGCTCATTGCAAGATGTGACCCTCGGCTTGCTGCACCAGCTCCAGCTGCATGCCTCCCACCACAGTGGACTCTAATTCCCTGGAACCGTCAATTGTAAGCTCAAATAAACTCTTCCTTTTATAAGTTCCCTTGGTCATGGTGGTTTTATCACAGCAACAGAAAAGTGAATAATACACCATACCAGAGCTCAAATTATGGTACAGAGCTATAGTCATAAAAACAGTATGGTACTGGCACAAAAATAGACATAAAAATCAATGGAACACAACAGAAGACCCAATATGAGAACATGCAATTTCAGCCACCTGATATTTAACAAAGGTGCCAAGAACACACAGTCAAGGAAAGACAGCACCCTCAACAAATGGTGCTGGCAATACTGAATCTCTACCTGCAGAAGAATGAAATTATCTTTCACCCTGCACAAAGTCAACCTCAAATGGATCAAAGACCTCAATATAAAATCCAAAACTCTAAAAAGAAAAAAAAATCTGAAACTCTAAAACTTCTAAAAGAAAACATGGGCAGTACCCTACAAGATATGGGTGTAGGAAAGGGGTTTCTAAATCAGATATCAGTTGCTCAGGCATTAAGGTCAACAATCAACAAGTGGGACCTTATTAAGCTACAAAGCTTCTTCTGTGCATCAAAACGAACAACCAAAGAAGTGAAGAAGAAACCCACTGAGTGGGAGAAAATTTTTACCAGCTACACATGTGGCAGAGGATTAATACCCAGACTACACAAAGAACTCATAAAACAAAGTAACAAGAAGATAAATGACCCAATAAAAAGATGCACTATAGATATGAACAGAGAGTTCTCAAATGAAGAAATAAAAATGGTTAAGAAATACCTTAAAAAGTGTTCACACCAAAAAAAAAAATCCTAGTACTTGGGAGGCAGAGGCAGGCAAATCTTTGTGAGTTCCAGGCCAGCCTGGTCTACAGAGTGAGTTCGAGGACAGCTGGGGCTACGGGGAGACCCTGTCATGAAAAGACAATAAATAAATAAAAAATAAATAAATAAATAAATAAATAAATAGACAAAAAAAGTGTTCACATTCTTAGAAAGTAGAGAAATTTAGATAAAAACCAGTTTAAGATTCCATCTTACCTCAGTCAGATTAGGTAAGATCAAGAGAACAAAATATATCAAATGCTGGTGAGGATGTGGAGAAAGGGGAACACTCATTCACTGCTGCTTAGAATGCAAAATCCTATAACCATTATGGAAAGCAGTGTGGAGAACTCTCAAAATAACTAAAAATTAATTTACCATATAATCTTGTTATATCACTCCTTGGGATATACCCCAAAGACTCATCCTACTGTAGATATACCTGTATATCCATGTTTCTTACTGCTTTCTTCACAATAGCTAAGAAATTGAAACAAGCTACATCTCCTACTGATGAATGAATAAATAATGAAAATGTGAAGACCAAAAAAAAAAAAAAAAAGCTAGTGGCACCAGGCATGGTGACACAGGCCTTTAGTCCCAGCACTTGGGAGGCAGAGGCAAGTGGATCTCTATGAGTTCAAGGCCAGTCTGGTCTACAAAGCGAGTTCTAAGATAGCTGGAACTAAAGGGAAAAAAAAAAAAAAAAAGGCAAAAAAAAAGTAAAGAAAATGTGGTACATTTACACCATGGGGTTCTACTCAGCAATAAGAAAAGATGAAATTATGAAGTTTGCAGGTAAATGGATGGAACTAGAGAGTGTTAAACTAAGTGAAGTAACACAAACTCAAAAAAGCAAGTAATGTATGTTCTCCCTCATTTGTGGATCATAGCACCAAGGCCTTAAATGTAAGTACATATCCTGATGTAATACCAGGAGCCAGGACAGTGGAAAGGAAACATGGAGGTAAAGGAAAAGAAAGAGCCCCAAAGAGCAGGATAGTAGTGAACAGATGTGAACATGTGTGTGTGTGCGTGTGTGTGTGTGTTTGTGTGTGTGTGTGTGTGTGTGTGTGTGTGTGTGTAAAGAGCACAGCGCCAGACAGGAGAGGCCTCCCTTTGAATGCTTGGTTGGATTAGTCCAAGAGACTCCCAAAATAACGCAGGTTATTGCCAGCGGTCTTGGTTACCAACCAGAACTCAAAGATAAGACCTTACTACTGAAGAAGACAGGACAGACTTGGACACAGTACTTGAAGCAGCTGAGCTAGAACTGACCTGGAAGCCTCCTCCATGAAGACTAACTCACAGTTCTAGAGGAGACTATGCAAGCTGCTAAGACAGAAAATCAGCAGTCCAATCCAGCACTAAAACCCAATAACCATAATGACTGGCACAGCAAACTACCTTTCTTGGTACAGTATTGGCGCTTTTATCTGGAGGTTAATTAACAGCTATTTAATTGGACTTAAAGTCCTCTCAATGGAATGAACTCATGGGTGGCACTGTAAACACAGCTGAATACACACGGCTGGAGAGGACATAGATCCTAGAGAAAACCCTATCTCTGACCTTCTCTATTCAAGTGAAATTTCCTACCATGTGCTAAATATGGACCCTTATATTTATGGACAAGTATACCATATGCCACTCATCAAAGCAACTTCTTTTTGCAACAGATAGAGGCTTCAGCAAGCTCCACAACTGGTCACATGCAGAGAATATACGTCTGAGAAATGCCCAGTTCTTGGTGACACATTTACAGTGGAACCTCTACACCTAACGCTCATGGAACACAGAGGAACAGTAGGTAAAAAGAATACTAGTACACCCTCAACTCTCACCAGCCAAGCTTCCTTATACCACAGAGTGTGATGCACACAGAAGGACACTATTGGCCAAGTTTTAGAGAATAAGTCACTGTAGAGTGTGTGTCCTTAAATAGGACTTAAAAAATGTTTTTTTATGTGTATGAGTGTACTGTCTGCATGTAGGTTTGTGCACCTGTATCATGCAATGCCACGGAGGTCAGAAGAGGGTGTCAGATTTCCCTGAAACTGGAGTTAAAGACAGTTCTCAGCCGCCATGTGGGTGCTGGGGATCGAACCCAGGTCCTCTGTAAGAGCAGTTGGTGCTCTTAGCTGCTAGGCCATCTCTCCAGCCCCCCCTTTTTTTTTCGTATTTTTGAGACAGGGTCTTCCTTTAGTCCCAGCTGGCCTGGAGCTCTCTCTGTAGACCAGGCTGGCCTTGAACTCACAGAGATCCACCTGCCTCTGCCTCCCAAGTGCTGGGATTAAAGGCATGCACCACTATGCCTGGCAATTATTATTATTATTTTTTTTGGTAAGGACTTCTATGTTAAACCTCACCCACCCGCAGCTCAGGAACCATGGCGGAAGAGGGGGCAGAATGATTGTAAGAACCAGGGTTGGTCCATGAACATAGGGAAACAGAGGCTTTCGGGCCACTGAACTTGTGGTGATGGTAGCGTTGAATATAAGACCCATGCCAACTCAATCAGACAAGGGGCCATGGAGGCTCAAGGGAAATGGGTGGTGGCCTGCTCTAGCCTGGGAACTGTTGGGGACTGATTGCTGCCAGGTCATGGAGAGTAGACCTTATTTACAATCACTAGATAGGTTGACTAGGCTCCAGTGGGTAAATTTGCTTTCTTGGAATATTCTCACCCAATTTTCTTTGACAGCCATTTTTAAACCTTTCTGTTGCTTGGTGCAGCCTTATCAAAAAGCCTTCATCACCAGGCCTGGTGGCGCACACCTTTAATCCTAGCACTTGGGAGGCAGAGGCAGGTGGATCTTTGTGAGTTCAAGGCCAGCCTGGTCTAGAGCGAGTTCCAGGACAGCTAGGGCTACAGGGAGACCCTGTCTTGAAAAGACAACAACAACAAAAAAAGCCTTCATCATCAACTTATGTGGTTAAGTTTTACTAACCACTTTAATGGGAAAAATCTCATGGCTGTTATGTTGGGACCAGCTGCTTACTTTGGTCAGGACAGATCTGTCAAGCACTATGTGGAATCTACTCTGAACAGTATTTCTCTGTGAGTTCTTTTTCCAGTGTCAGAATAATTAAAAAGAATTTTTTGCTTGAGGATCTCATTATGAATGACTTCTCTGTGTTTCACCATATTTCTGAGGAAAATCTGTCTTAAAAAATTGATTCAGTGCTGGGAGAGGTTCTGCATGCCTTTTTACTGACATTCCACATCTCAAAATAACGATCTTCACAGTGGGGAACACTAAAGAAGCCAGGGCAGGGTTACAATGGCAATAGTTTGCTAAAACTATTTCTTCTTGTAATACTTAAAAATGAATATTTTAATGTTTTAAGAATGATGTATAATTTTCTGTTAACAAGCCATATTACCCTAACAGACATAGCAGTTAAAATATATGACATTACTTTTCAATTATATGTGGTTATAGTTTCTTAATGAAATTTTAAAGTGTTTATGAGGAAATGAAAATTATATAGAACATGATCAAAATCCTTAAGTAATTTTGTCATATTTCAGGGGCTTGTTATGTAAGCAAATTAGACTTTGGTACAAAGCAAACTCTCCTAATGTATGTCTGTTTTCTAAATTTCATCAAGATAAAACTTTTTTTTTTTTTTTGGTCTTTTTGAGACAGGGTCTCCCTGTAGCCCCAGCTGTCTTGGAACTCACTCTGTAGACCAGGCTGGCCTTGAACTCGTAAAGATCCGCCTGCCTCTGCCTCCCAAGTGCTAGGATTAAAGGCGTGCGCCACCACGCCCGGCCAAGATAAAACTTTTATTTTAGTGAAGGATGAGCTGAGAAGGAAGGTCTTTAACATTTTTAAAATTTTGTTATTTTTTTAAAATATTTTATTTATTTATTTATTTATGTGTATGAATGTATTGTCTGCATGTAGGTTTGTGCACCCATGTCGTGCAATGCCTCGCAGGTCAGAAGAGGGTCTCGGATTGCCCTGGAACTGGAGTTCTCCTGGAATTGGAGTTACAGATGGTTCTCAGCCGCCATGTGGGTGCTGGGGATCGAACCCAGGTCCTCTGTAAGAGCAGTCGGCACTCTTAACCGCTAGGCCATCTCTCCAGCACTGTCTAAATGTAAGTGCACCATGTGATGCAATGTCCATGGAGATCAGAAGAGGGCATCAGATTCCCCTGGAACTGGAGTTAGGGATGGTTTCTAGTCCCCCTGTGGATGCTGAGAATTGAACCTGGGTCCTCCACAAGAGCAGCCAGCGCTTTTAGCCATTGAGCCATCTCTCCAGCTCCATCTTTAACACTTTTAAAATGATCTTTTATTTATTTATATTGTGTGGGGAGGAGTTACGTGTACTGTGGAGGACAGACAATAGCTGTGGGAGTTGATTCTCATTTTCCACCTTGGGCCTCCTGGGGGTTGAATTTAGATCATCAGGCTTGACAGCAGGTGCCTTTACCCTGATCCCAAGAAGAAAATTCCTTAAGATACGATTCCTTCTTGCTGATCCCAAGAAGAAAATTCCTTAAGATACGATTATCAACAGGAATCTGCCGTAAATCTGTAGTTGTAGACAAACCACACAACTTGTACCATGCCTTCAGCTACTGGCAGCAGTCTGGCTAGGACTGTGCTGATAGTCTTATGCTGATTATGCCAGGCGAAAGAATAGCAGTCGCACGGATGCATAACACCAGGTACTCATCACTCTGTTGACCACAATCCAGCTTGAAGACTACTTATATTGACTAGGATTAGGTGTAATTGAGAGGAACAGAAATACTGAGTAATAAAGTCTTAAGGACAGAGACAAGTACTTTGGGTTGGCTTTGCCCCACTCCATAAAGCTCTTTCTCTCTTGTAATTGGCTATGAGCTGCCCAGTAATAGACAAGAAAAGGAGAAGGGGCCGGATATGTGGGTGAACGCCTTTGATCCCAGCAGGAGGATCTCCGTGAGTTCCAGGCCAGCCTTGTCTGCATAAGGAGTTCCAGGACAGCCAGGGCTACAGAGTGAGACCCTGTTTCAAAACAAAACAAAACAAGATAAGAAAAAAAATACATCAGGGACAGAGATGGTGACACAGATCTGTAGTTCCAGCCACTAAGAAGGCTGAAGCAGGAGGATGGCTTGAACTACTCATTAGGGGCCAGTCTGGGTGACATAGCAAAACCATGTCTACTTAAATAAAATGAATAAATAAAGTTTAAAAGAGAAAATATATTAGCCTCCTTAGAAAACTGCTACTTCACTTAGATCTACTTGGTAGTCACATAACATATCCAGGAGGGCAGCTACGCACACAGTTAAAGGCTAGAGGACCTAAAACATGGAGAGAGGGTGACAAATATTGGCCACATTTTTATCAGCGCTGCTTTATAAGTTAGAAGCCTGAGCCTTGGAAGTATTCTTTCCCAAAGTTGACAGTTGATCAGTGCAAGTATTGAAAATTATGTCTCTCTGAAAGGTCTGTGTTTTGGGGGCAGGGGGGAGGGGAAGTAGCATAATTACTTCTAGAAGCTGAGTATGTTGCCTTAATCATTATCTGTTAGCTATTACCACACAGCACACCACAGCCAACTTAAACAACACATATTTGCTTAACTCACCAGATGAGTTATGCAAATTTGTGCCAGTCTTGGCTGATCTCTACTTGGAGATTGGCAAGGGGCTGACTGGCCTATGGCCCTGCCTAGGGCAATTTAACATTGTTCTACATGGCTCCTCATCTTCCAGTGGGCTAGCCTGGGCTGTGAGTTGTTCTTCTGATATAGCAGAGATTCAAGAGAAAGATCAAACATGTAAGGGATTTTTTTTGTTGTTATTGTTGTTGAGGCAGGATCTCACCTTGTAGCCCAGGATGGCCTCAAATCTATGATCCTCCTGCTTCAGCCTCTTGACATTCAGGTTCATAGTTGACCTGATACTATTTCTAGCTCATTGTGTTGATAAAAGAAAATATCAAGGCTGCAGGATGTGGTGGCTCATGCCCTTAATCCTAGCACTCAGAGGCAGGTGGATCTCTGAGAGTTCAAGGCCAGCCTGGTCTACATAGCAAGCTCCAGGCCAGCTGGGACTAAAGGGAGACCCTGTCACAAAAAGACAAAAAAAAAGACAAAAAATTATTTATTATTTTTTATTTAATGTGTCTCAGTGTATAGCCTACATGTATGTAAGTGCAATTGTGTTGTACAATGTCTACCGAGGCCAGAAGAGAGCATCAAACCCCCTGGAACTGGAGTTACAGACGGTTGTGAGCCACCATGTGGGTGCTGGGAACCAAACCTGGGTCCTCTGCAAAAGCAGCCACTATTCTTAACCTCTGAGTTACCTCTCCAGCCCCCAGCCTCCATATTTTTAAGAACTGCCAAGTCATCTTTAAATCACTAACTGTAGTACTGAGTGCAAGTCATCTGCCGAGGTGCTAATAAACATTAATTGGAACTGAAAATGGCAAAGATCATCTTCGACCAGAGACATAAGCATACTGTCATAACACCACATTGGTTTTCTTCTGAAAGAGACGCATCTTCTACCACATAGCTTTTCTTAGAAATCAAAGGCACACCCATGAAGCAAAACCTAGATAAATGTTTTTAGGTCTTGGAATATTTTCTTCTGCTACACTGAACTTGGATTGAGTTGAGAAAGGGATAAAAAGAATCTGTGGCTAACATTTTTTCATTGTCTCTGAAATATATTATTTGTCCTAGAGTGTCATTTTCTCTTGTGTATACCCTTACTAAACCAAAAAAAAAAAAAAAGAATGTACATATCCTCAGATTCCTGAGAAATAAAATGAAGAGAATACAGTGTTGTTTTCTTTCTTGTTGAACTGGTCTGTTCATTCATTCACTTAATAAAAATGCAGTGGTTTCCTGTGCTGGCTTGGAGATGCAATGCTTAACACATTGAAAGAGTTCGAGTCTCATGGATATTACTGCTGTGGATTAGAAAACGAGTCATAAATAAATGCATCATGACAAACCATAAAAAAAGGCACAAATTCATAGAAGACAATCTGAGATGCTCTAAAGAAAGAGCTGATCTGGTCCTGAAGATGAAGAACAAGATGTCCAAGCTGAAGTCTGAATAGTAAGGCCGACTGCACGGATCTCCAGGAAACAGCATTTGCAAAGGCTCTGAAGAGGGAGGTGCTGAACAGATATGAAGGAACCAGAGAAAGCCACTGGGCCTGGCACGCGAGAGGGAAAGGAAATGGATGCTGAGCCCAAAGGCCTAATAGCTGTCAGATTCCACTGGGACCCTTGGCCACATGAAAGCCTTTTATTTTTATCTTTAGAACAAACAGAGGTCCTAGG
This sequence comes from Rhizomys pruinosus, assembly GCA_009823505.1. Lineage (NCBI taxonomy): Eukaryota > Metazoa > Chordata > Mammalia > Rodentia > Spalacidae > Rhizomys > Rhizomys pruinosus. The sequence goes on from VZQC01015678.1 coordinate 160,479, forward strand.
AAGTGGCACAGCAGATCTTTGAGTATATAAAATCACTTTGAGGTTAGGATTATGATTGGACAACCCAAGGCCAACTGAGGAGGCTATTGCAGAGTCCAGTCTGGGTTTTGGGAGGGGGCAGGGTCTCATGTACCCTGGTCTTAAACTTAATATACATCAGATAATGATCTCGAATTTCTGATCTTCTTGTTGACACTTCCCAAGTCCTGGGAGTGGAGACAGCTTCCACTATACTCAGATTATGCCATAATGGGGATCAAACCCAGGGCTTCACACACAGTAGGGCAACGCTCTGCTGAGCTATCTCCCTAGTCCCCAGGTGTTTGGGTGTTTGGATGTTTGGAGACAGGGTCTCACTGTAGTCCTAGAACTCACTATGTAGACCAGGCTGGCCTGAACGCCACAGAGATCTGCCTGCCTCTGTTTTCAAATCCCGTGATTAAAGGTGAATGTGGAGCTCAGGTCAAAGGCCTGCATGATGTGTTGGCTGTGGATGTGACTGTGATGTGTTCAATCTTTTTCAATTAATATTTTTATTTATTCTTTGGGAATTTAATACAGCTGTACAATGTATTTTGATCATATCCTCCTACTCTTCTAACACCTCTCCCTCCCAACTACATATCCCCCTTCCTT
>VZQC01015681.1:0-13219 GCA_009823505.1 Rhizomys pruinosus
CAATCCCAATTGAGGCTCCCTACCAACCCATGTGTCAAGTTGACACTAGCTTGCCCTCCCGTGCTGTTCCCCCCACAATTTTTTTTAATCAGTTTGTGATTTCTTCTCTTTCTCTTATATATATTTTATTTTTTTATTCAAACTATCTAGACGCTTGTGTCCCCGACTCCCTAACCCCCACTTCTCCTACCAGAGCTCATACATTCTGAAAAACATGCTTTATCTCTTTCTCATTCTTTCTAAATATTCTCCATGTATATGAGTGGAAGTGGATGTTTGAGCTAGGAAGTTCAGATCTGTGTTGCAGTGTCTGGTTGTCTTTGATGTGTGCTCGAGTGTTCCTTTGTGCTGTCTTGTTGGTGAGCTGGTGAGTGGGCAGTCGTTGGGGTGGTGGTGTTTCCAATATGCTCACTCCCGCTGCTTGGCAAAAGCTCAAGGGGCCGTGCCAAGAAATACTTACCAACTAGGTAATTGGCACTAGCATCCACAGATGAGGGGAGACCATTTGTCTTTTGTTTTTACTGGGGACTGTGTTACTTCACTCATGAATGTCCTCTAGCTCCAGCCATTTTTTCCTGCAAAGCTCAATGATGTCATTTTTCCTTTTTTTTTTTTTTTCTTTTTGAGACAGGGTTCTCTGTAGCCCCAGTGTCCTGGAACACACTTCGTAGACCAGGCTGGCCTGACTCAACAAAGATCGTGTCATCCTCTGCCTTTGCTCCCAAGTGCTAGAATTAATATCGGTTATTGCCTGCCACAGTCTTACTCGTACGCTCTTTAGGCATATCAAGTTCGCGGTTTGTTCAGATCCTTGGTATATCTTTTATTTTTTTGGTTGAGTGATCATTGCTCTGTCTTTTACTGCTTTGTCAGCTACTAGAGATTACTCCATTGTTGTAAGCTAGTGTACTCACAAGAACTCAGGGAATAGCATATTTTTTCTCTAGTCCACTCCACTCCAGTTTGAGGGGCATCCTTGGTCTCCTGGTTCCCAAGGCTCTCCATGTGCAGTATTGCTAGTGCTGGAAGGACGAGCAGATAAGTCATAACCACACTGCGCACATGGTGCCATGTACAGGTACGCATCTGTAGCGGTAAAGGTGAGAGCTCAATCGCAAGGGAACTAGGAGCCACATAAGGAGTCGCAGTCCAGCAACATGCTGGGTCAGGTGGCAAGTTCATTCCAAGTCGTGCAAGGGTTTGTCACGTCACACAGGCCACAGACGCCTAGGAGCTCATTCGCTCAGGTAGTGGCTGTAAGAGAGCTAGACCATTCCCATCAAGCAGGTCGATCTCAGGCAAGTCAGTTGGCCCTATGTCCACGACACACACTCTCCCAGAGGCGCAACGTGGTAGAGGAATCATGCTAGTTTCTATGTCGACAATCGCGCTACAGCCAACGTCATTACTTGGAGTAAGATGAGCATAACGTTAAAAAGGAGTAGAGTTTAGTGCGAAGTTTTGAGCACATTTGCGTCATAATGATTAGTGATGTTGAACACTTCTTAAGGTGTTTCTCAGCCATTTCTAATTCCTCACTTGTGAGTCTCTGTTCGGCTCTTCCATCTATTGAGTGGTTCATTTGTTTTCCTTTCTTCTTTGTTTTTTGGTAGTTTTATAATATTCTGGAAATCAATGCTTTTGTCATGTATCTGCATGAAGGTTTCCTCCCCACTCTGTGGGATTTTTCTTTCACTTCCTTGATTGTTTTCTTTTGATGTACAGAAGCTTTTGAGTTTAATGAGGTCCCATTTGTCAATTGTCGACTTAATTCTTGCGCAGCTGCTGTCTGATTTAGGAGTCTTTTCCTACGCCCATGTCTTGTAGTCTTGCTGCAACTTTTTCTTCTATCGCCTTCAGAGTTTGGGGTTTCACGTTGAAGGTCTTTGTCCATCTGGAGTTGACTTTTGTAAGGCCGAAAGGAAGGGGTTTAATTTCATTCTTCTACAAGTGGTGAATCCAGTTTTGCAACACCACTTGCTGAAGATGCTGTCTTTTCTCCATTGTGTCTTCTTGGCCCCCTTGTCAAATATGAGATGGCTGAAATTGAATCAGTTGTGTTTCTATACACTATTAGCAAACTATCCGAAAAAGGAAATTAGGAGATGAATGCTTCAGAAAAGGAAGCCTGGTCTAGCAAGACCTGATTTTGTCCTCCAGTGGATGGAACTGGTGAATGAAAAGCTGAAAGGAGCAAGGGGCTCCCATCCCTCCCCCCCAAAAAAACCCTGAGAGACCCCTAAGGATCAGATCCTCAACTGACATTGAGAAAACAAAAACCTTGGTTAATCTGGGCTGTGTGGCCTTAAGCATGCAAAAGGAAAGTACAATCAGATACAAATAATCAGTAAGACCAGAGAAACTGTACAGCAGACATAGAACTTGAGGAGATCTTAGTAAAAAAGACAAAAAGAATAACGACAGAGTACTGTTGTTTGGCATATCTCCAATTCTTACTGGCAAGTGCAACTACCCTGTGGCCGCCACCGCTTTTGGCACTGCTTCAATAGGCATGAGACACAGGCTTTTTTTTTTTTGGTCTTTTCGAGACAGGGTCCTCCCTGTAGCCCCAGCTGTCCTGGAACTCAACTCACTCTGTAGACCAGGCTGGCCTCGAACTCACAAAGATCCACCTGCCTCTGCCTCCCAAGTGCCTAAAGGATTAAAAGGCATGCGCCACCTATGCCCAGGCACGAGACACAGCTTTTTAACCTCCTAAACAAAATGGACTGAGGACTAATGTCTCTAACAAGAATCCTCCAAATCTTCAATGCAGATGGGGACTACTGAGATACCCAGCTTGTGGACTATAATTAGCTAAGGGGAGTTCAGCCTTGTCAGAGTATAGACTGCCATTTTTGGACTACCTGGGCTGTTCATGGAGGCCAGTGCAGGGGGATCAAGATAGGACGTGTGCTTACTGGACTTAATTTTGGGGGACCATGGGAGGGAAAGACCCCAATGTGGAGCAAAAGCGCAGGATTAATCGTCGTTTGGGGTTACCAAGGAGGAACCTTCAAGCACTTCCTTAAGGAAAACATGACATCTTTTTTTTTTTTTATGTGTATGAATGTACTGTCTGTATGCAGGTTTGTGCACCCATGTCGTGCAATGCCGTGGAGGTCAGAAGAGGTCTTCAGATTCCCCAGGAAACTGGAGTTATCCTGGATTGGAGTTACGGATGGTTTGTGCACCCCATGTAGGTGCTGGGGATCGAACCCAGGTCTCTGCAAGAACAGTCAGTGCTCTAACTGCTAGGGCCATCTCTCCAGCCCCGAAGAAAACATGACATCTTTTAAGGAAGAAAAAAAGTGCTCCAATTTCAAGTATATGTGTATGTTTATTATAAGTTATATATTATCACCATACTTATTATATATATATATATGTAGCAAACAAGTTGGAGAGAACAACAAGAGAACTTAAAAAAATACCCTGGATGAACTTGGAGAGAGATGCTGCAGGACATGTTGGGGCAGCAGACGACTTGGGTGGAAGGGGGGCATGGAAGGGGAAGTGCTCTAGATTCAATCAATAAATGATGTTGACACTATGGAAAAAAGTTTAATAAAAAATAAGTAATAAAAAAAATGGAAAAAAATAAAATAAAAATTTTTAAAAAATTAGGAGATGAAATTCGGTTGTCTCCCTCTCCCCTGCATTCACCTCCCGGTTCCCACACTTGCACCCTAACCCTGGCATCTGACTCTGCTCTTGAAAATGGAAGCTAAGCCATTAAGCTACCAAGAGATACAAGTAAGAGATAGGCTGGCAACTGGATCCCAAGCCGGCTGACACCAGATCCCATGCTCTGGAAAGTTCTGCAGCCTCTGAGTTAGTCAGGACAGTCCCACAGCAGGAGAGGGGCAATGCTTCCTTCATCTGCCCACCCTTGGGACAACCCCAGAGCAAAAAAAATCCCCTCTCCTGATTCACATGATTCTTTGATATCGAAGGCTCAGCAGACCTGACCCCCGAAGTCCTAAAAGGACCCAGCTTGGTCTCCTGCCACCAGTGACTGCCTCTCAGCCAGAAGGAAGCCAGGTCTGCTTGCCAGAGCCTTGAAGGACATTTGCAGTTGGACAAAGAAGGCATGCTGGCATCTGTGATCTTGAGCAGCTCTGGGCAGAGAAAGTTCTGGGAAAACAGACATGTTGAGATCATTCATTTGCTGAGCTCACCGCTTTAACTTACCTTCTATTAGACAAAAACTTGGAGAAGAGAGCGTCAGGTTGATAAAAAGTACTTGCTGCCAAGCCTGACAATCAGAGTTTGAGCTTCAGGACCTTCATGGTAGAAGGAAACAAACAACTGACTTCTACACATTGTCCTCTGACCTCCTCAATGTGTGCCATGCCACATGTTATACATGTACAATGGACACACTATCACACAGATAACTATATATATAACTATTATATGATTATTTTATATATAATATTTGTATATATATATACAATTTTTGATTGGAGAAAAGATTGGTCAAAGATTTATATAGGGGTGCGAGATAGCATTTGGGCAAAAATGTTGTTTTCTTCTTCTTTCTTCTTCTTTTTTTTCTTTCTTTCGTCTTGTTCAAAACATGGTCTCCATGTATAGACCAGGCTGCCCTCAAACTAACTCACAGAGATCCATCTGTCTCTGCCTTCTGAATGCTGGGATTACAGGCGTGAACCACCATGACTGCAATAAAAGAAAAGATCTGACCAGGAACCTTTGGCCAGCATGCCTTTGATCCTGGTGCTCAGAAGGCAGAGGCAGAGATTCCTCTGCCTGGTCTACATAGCAATTTCCAGGCCAGCTGGGGCCTTAAAAATACCTTTTCTCAAAAAGACCAAGAGAATAGGGGCTAGAGAGATGGCGCAGTGAGCTAGAGAGATGACTGCTCTTGCAGAGGACATGGGTTCGATTCTCAGCACCCACATGGTGGCTAAGAACTGTCTTTAAGCCAGGAGTGGTGACGCACACCTTTAATCCTAACACTCAGGAGGCAGAGACAGGCAGATCTCTATGAGTTCAAGGCCAGCCTGGTCTACACTGTGAGTTCCAGGCCAGCTGGGGCTATAGGAAGACCCTGTCTCAAAAAAAAAATTAATTAATTAATTAATTACATAAATAAAATAATAAAATAATAATAAATAATAAATAATGCTGACCAGAGCTGGAGAGATGGTCTAGTGGTTAAGAGCCTTGCTGCTCCTGTAGAGAACATGTGCAAGCAAACGCTCATACATATAAAATTAAAACAAACAATGTCTCAGTAGCCCACAAGACAGGAAATTCCTTGCTTATAGGTGTCTCTAAAGGAGGAGCCGGGCGTTGTGGCGCACACCTTTAATCCTGGTACTCGGGAGGCAGAGGCAGGCAGATCTTTGTGAGTTCAAGGCCAGCCTGGTCTACAGAGTGAGTTCCAGGAAAGCCGGGGCTACAGGGAGACCCTGTCTTGAAAAGACGGGGAAAAAAAAGGGGGTGGGGAGGGGACTCTAATCTCATATCTGACCTGTGTTACAAGGTACAGATGACTTGGTGCTCCACACTAAGAGGCAGGAAGGTATTCTAATAGGGAGTAGGCTATGATTCAAGCTGAGCAGCCCCAGGCAACAGGAGGCTGGGCTTGCTTTCTGGCCCTGCATAGCAGGAGCCCTGTCAGCTCTGTCACTGTTATGGGGAGGGATGGAGGGAGGGAGGGAGGGAGAGAGAGAGAGAGAGAGAGAGAGAGAGAGAGAGAGAGAGATTGCTGTGCCAGGGAAGGTGTAGCTAGATCATTTAAAGCAGTGGCATCTGGAAGATCTGTGAACTAACAACTGCTACCCAGACATTGCTATAAATGCACCTATCAGCTGGGCGAGGTGGCGCACGCCTTTAATCCTAGCACTCGGGAGGCAGAGGCAGGTGGATCTCTGTGAGTTCAAGGCTACCCTGGTCTACAGAGTGAGTTCCAGGCCAGCTGGGGCTACAGGGAGTCCCTGTCTTGAAAAGACCAATAATAAATCTATCTTCCTATCTACCTACCTACCTATCTTCCATCTATCTATACAAGTATATATGGATGGGGAAGAGTTAAGAAATCTTGGTGCTGGTCATGGTGACTCACACCTTTAACCTCGGCACTTGGGAGGCATAGGCAGGCAAAGCTCTGTATGTTCAAGGCCAGCCTGCTCTATATAGTGAGTTCCAGGCCAGCCGAGGCTACAGGGAGACCCTGGCTCCAAAAAAGGACCCCCCTAAAAAAAGGCACATGCCTTTAATCCCAGTACTGAGAAGGCAAAGCAGGCAAATCTCTGTGAGTTCAAGTTCTACATAGCGAGTTCCATGTTAGCTGGGACTACAGGGAGACCCTGTCTCAAAAAAATCAGAAGAAAAGAAAGAAAGAAAGAAGAAAGAAAGAAAGAAAGAAGGAAAGAAAGAAAGAAAGAAAGAAAGAAAGAAAGAAAGAAGAAAGAAAGAGAGAGAGAGAGAGAGAGAGAGAGAGAGAGAGAGAGGGAGGGAGGGAGGAAGAGGAAGGGAGGAAGGGAGGAAGGGAGGATGGGAGGAAGGGAGGGAGGAAGAAGGCAGGAAGAAGGCAGGAAGAAGGCAGGAAGAAGGCAGGAAGGCAAGAAGGAGAAATCTTGGTACAGTGAGATCAGTTGAGATGGCTTGACTGGTAGAGGTGCCTGTGCCAACCCTGATGATCTGAGTTTAATCCTTGGGACCCACCTGGAAGAAGAAAGGAGAACCAATCCCCAGACATTGCCTTCTGCCCTTCACATATACACTGTAGTTCATATATCCCACACACCCAATAAATAATAAATACATAATTAGAGTGGTTTTCTCTTTTATTTATTTTAAGTGGTTTTTTTCCTTTAAAAAATCTTATAAACGGGCTGAAGAGATGGCTCAGTAGTTAAGAACTCTGGCTGCTCGTTCAGTTCCCAGCACCCACATGGCAGTTCAGTTCCCAGCACCCACATGGCAGCTTTCCAGTTCCAGGAAATCTGATGACCTCTTCTGGCCTCCATAGGTGTACCATTGCATGACATGGTACACTTAAATACATGCAGGTGAAATATAAATCATACAATATAAAATAAAAATAAATAGCCAGCGTCACATGCAGGATTGTAAACCTAGGCAGTGCTCTCCTGGGTGTCTCTCTCTCTCTACTGTACCTCCTCACTATGAGCTCCTCTGTGGAGCCCATGCCCTGTGCCATGTGCTTCTGCCTTTTGACAGTAAGGCCTCTGCCCTTAGACAGATAGCAATTAAACCAGACAATGGCTCAGCCTTCAGGTATTTATTTATTCCCAACTTCAATCCCAAATGACTGACAGAGTTCAAAGAGGAACATGAACAGTGTCTCAGCATTAAAGTTAATTAGAGCACACTCAGCCTGAAAAATCCCTGGACAGACAGGCCACAGGCCTCACAGGTGAGCTCACCCTGCCTGAATTGCAGACATAAGAGATACCCAGCCAGAGACATTCCTTGTAATACCTGCGCTAAAAAAAGATAGAATTTTAGCTCCACCAATCAGAAACAGCCAAGAAATTTATAGAACGGGAGACTTCAAAAAAGCATGAGGGGTTATGCTTATAATCCCAGCATTCAGAAGGCTGAAGCAGGAGGATTGCTGCTTGAGGCCAGCCTAAGCTTCATAGTAAGTTCCAGGCCAGCCTAGGCTACAGAGCAAGACCTTGTCTTTTTTTAATTTATTATTTTTATTTTATGTGTATGGGTGTATTGCCTGCATGTGTGTAAGTGCGCTCATGTTGCTCGACCCATGGAGTCAGAAGAGGCCATTGGATTCCCCCGGAACTGGGGTTATGGACAGCTGTTTGCTGCCACATGGATGCTGAGAATTGAACCCAGGTCTTCTGCAAGAGCAGCCAGTGCTCTTAACTGATGAGCCATCTTTCCAGCCCTAAGACCTTGCCTTAAGAAGCCCTGAGACTGTGTTTAGAGAGATGGCTCAGCCATTAAGAGCATATATTGCTCTTGCAGAGGGCCTGAATTTAGTTCCCAGCACCCACATCAGGCAGCCCATAACCACCTATAATTCCAGTTCCAAGTCCTTTCTGGTCTCCACAGGCATTGCATGACATGAGTGTACTTACATCTGGACAAAATACTCATAAAATAAAAATAAATATATTTTTAAATTGTATTATGGGGGGCTGGAGAGATGTCTCAGCAGTTAAGAGCACTGACTGCTCTTGCAGAAGATCCAGGTTCGATTCCCAGCACCTACATGGTGGCTAAGAACCGTCTTTAATGCCGGGTGTGGCGGCGCATGCCTTTAATCCCAGCACTTGGGAGGCAGAGGCAGGAGGATCTCTGTGAGTTCAAGGCCAGCCTGGTGTACACAGTGAGCTCCAGGCCAGCTGGGACTATAGGGAGACCCTGTCTCAAAAAAAAAAAAAAGTCAAAAAATAAAATAGTAAAAATTAAATAAATATAAATAAATAAAAAATAAATAATTGTATTATGGGGGCTGGAGAGATGACTCAACAGTTAAGAGCATTGACTGCTCTTGCAGAAGACCCAGATTCAAATCCCAGCAGGAACTGTCTATAACTCCAGTTTCAGGAGGACAGTTTTTGGGTGTTGGTTCTCCTCTTCCATTGTGTAAGCTCCAGGGATCAAACTCAGTGAGGCCTGGAGCAAGCGCCTTTACCCACTGAGCCATCTCACAGGTCTCTAAAGCAGGCACGTCTATGACACAGCATGCTAGGCTCTCCCCACATCGATTTTCAAACGATAATTCATTCAGTGTCATCCTGGTTACTTTCTATTGCTTTGATAAAACACTGACCAAAGACAACTTGAGGAGGAAAAGGTTTATTGTATCTTACAGTGCCAGATGCCAATCCATCCTTGAGGGAAGCCAGGGCAGGAAGCTGGAGGCAAGAACTGAGCACAGAACATGGAGGAACAACGCGTACTGACTTTTTACTCTGGCCTGTGCTCAGTCTGCTTTCTCATACAACCCAGGACTACCTGCCCAGGGGTGGCACAACCTATAGTGGGCTGGGCTCTCCTACATCAACTAACAATCAAGAAAATGCCTCACAGACATGGCTACAGCCCAGTTCCATAGAGGAAATCCCTCAGCTGGGAGACTCTATGAAAGGGGGCTTTTGCCATGTCCCTCCCTTCCAAGAGAAGTTAGGGGAGAAACAATGGAGAAGGGAGGAGGGAGACAAGGTCCAAGGCTGCCAGCACGATGGGTACTGACGCCATGGGAAAGACTCTCAATGCCTGGCATTGCCCCTGCCATCCAAAGGCATTTGAACTTCAGTGAGAAGAGAGAAAGCACTTGGACACAGAGAAGAGCTCGGGCTAGGCTTCCGCCTGGGACAAAAGCCTCTTTGGTATTTGCTGTGGACAGTCCCCCGGCATCCCTCCACACAGACATCTCTTCAGATCGCCTGGTCCCTGGGGCTCGGGGCGACACAGGAAGAGGCAGGTGTGATCCCTGCCACACCATCTGTGCCTGAGAAGGACCAGAAATAACCCCACAGTCAGCTTCCACACGCCAGGCCTCCCAGCCCTTCCCAGAGAGTCTGGGCCTGAGTCAGAGGGAAGAGTCCAGAAGTGGAAGGGGACACAGGTCACGGGGAAGGGAAACCGCAGAACAGTACTTGAGATTGTTTGATAAATCAGAGAGGCCTAGTCCTTCAGACGTTCCCTCAGGAAAGGGCTGTGGAGCTTGGGAAAATATAGGTGAAGATGGTCTTTCTTTTTTTTTTTTTGGTCTTTTTTGAGACAGGGTCTCCCTGTAGCCCCAGCTGTCCTGGAACTCACTCTGTAGACCAGGCTGGCCTTGAACTCACAAAGATCCGCCTGCCTCTGCCTCCCGAGTGCTAGGATTAAAGGCATGCGCCACCATGCCCGGCCAAGATGGGCTTTCTTTACACAGAGGGCAATACGGGATGGGGCTGCCGGACCTTGGTCTCAGAGGCGTCACAGCTATAGACAGAGAGAGGCCGGTCCTGCCCTCAGGTCCCTTGACACAGAGGTGCATACTTGGTAACAGTAGTCTACAGGGTCACAGGATAAGACGACAGGGGCATTCGCAAGTCAAGGGCCCCTCCTTATTCATCTCCTCAAAATAGACTGGACCCCCCCATCCATGGCTGAGTCACCCACCCCAGCCCTCTGGGTAGACCTGGGATGAATGGAGTGCCCCCCCGCCCCCACCCCTCCCCAGCCCAAAGGACATGTAACTGATTCCCCGAGATGGAAAAGTGACTTCCACAAGCCCTAAAAATAACCAGACCACTTAATACTCTCAACATAGCCTCTCCCCACCCCCACCCTCACCCACCCCCAGCCAGCCAGATAAAGGCAGCTGCCTGGCTGGCAAAGAACTCAGACCCAAAGTCAGGGTATCGAGAAGAGAAGCCGTGAGACCCAGGAGCAGAACAGATCTGACCCCCAAACAAAGGACTCCAGCAGAATCACAGGCCCCAAGGCGGCACCTGCTACATACCCAACGGACCCAGCCATCAGGACAGGCGTCAGTGAGTACTGTTCCATCTAGCCTTCCAAAGCCTGGCTGGTCCTTCAGCCTGGGGCACTCTGGACCCTGCAGTGTAGGTGTTGAGAGTAGATCTTGAGTGGATCTGGTTGGAGGAGGAGGGGATTAAGAGTCCTGTGGGCACAGGTGCATAGGGAAGCCCCAAAGAAAGGAAATCTACCAGGAAGGTAATGAGCCCTCAGTAGCTATCAAAGTGGCTGCCACAGGCTGGGGCTGATCCAAATAGTAGGATTTCTCTGATTTGGCATAATCCAAAAAGACTTGCAGGCAGTAACCTGGAGCTTTTTTTTTTTTTAATTATATTATTTTTATGTATTTTGTGTGTGGACAGGGGTATACCGCAGTGTAAATGTAGCAGTCAGAGGATGTTTATTCTTTCTTTCCTCCATATATGTGAATCCCAAGGATGGGACTCAAGTGCCCTGGAGTAAAATAACAAGGACCTTTACCCACTGGTGCATCTTGCCAGTCAGTTTTGGTTTTCTAAATGCAGCTTGGATATAGCTCAGTTGGTAAAGTGCTTGCCTAGCATGGATAAAGCCCTGGGTTCAATACCCAGAGCCACATAAAACCAAGCTTGATGTCTCACACCTATAATCCCAGCTCCTGGGTGGTAGAGGCAGGAGGATGAGAAATTCAAGGTCATCTTCAACTACAAATCAAGTTTGAGGCCATCCTGGAATATACAAGACCCTGCCTCAAAAATAAATAAAATCCAGACATAGAACTCCGGCTTCAGAGTCTGAAAAGAGCTGGGAAGGTATGGGGTAGAGGACAGCAGATGGGCCAAATGTGGCCTGGGACAGACCCTGTGCCCAGCTGTTATAGGAGACAGTCTTGGCATATGTGGCCCCAGGGATTTCCTCCCCTGGCTGGTCTGAGCTCAGCTACCCTAGTTCGACTGCCTGGGTGGGTTGACACTGCCCATTGGCCATTGTGTTGCCACATAGGAAAGCCCTCGGCCTATGGTGGCTCAGGATAGAGGGACCGGATATGAATCTGCCTAGTGGTAGGCACCTGAACAGGCTGGTGCCGAGGAGGGGACAAGGCCTCGTTGAGGACAGTCACTTTTTGTTTGGGGTGGAGAGTTGTTTTTGAGACAGGATCTTACTATGACTTCCGGCCAGCCTGGAACTTGCTATGTCGAGCAGGCTGGCCAGAAACTCAGAGAGATCCCCTGCCTCTGGGATTAAAGACATGTACCACCACACCCAGCTTTTTTTGTGGGGGGGGGCAGGGGGGGGGGGAGGATAGCTCTTAAGACCTACTATATTCTAAATCTGGCCCTAATCGTGGCCCAGGAGTCTTGGCCAGGGAAGAGTAGAGCTGGAAAGGCCAGGAATCAGATAATCTGCCTCAGGCATTTGACCCCCTTGCTAAGTCTCCTTGGAAGCTGCTGACCCCTAATTAAGCCTCCATTTCCCCTAACAACGGGCAGTTAGATTCAGTGGCCTCTGCCGGCCCTTAGGTCTGACCTCTTTGCACTCTGTGACCCTAGCAGGAATTCTGGAGATTCTGGGAATGAGGCTGGTGACCTTAGAAGATGTCTGCTCAGGCTGCCCTCATGGTGATCAGATTGAGCGGAAATGGGGATAGGCACAGGTTTGCCTATACGGGGTCTCTTCACCTGAGCTCATGGTCAAAACCACCCAAAGGATCTACTTGGGTTCAGGCAGAAGCTATCAGACTTCCTTTCCTCAGGGCTCCGACGCCCTTGATGGACAGACCAGGATGGGGGCGGGGCAAGCAGTCCTCGGTACCCCTTCTCCTCCTTCTAGGTAGCCATAAGGAGAAAGTCTTGCCTTCTACCTGTCACCAAATCCCTATATCTGCCCACACCCTCGGGTCCTTTTGGCCTGGACAGATCTCTTGGCTGGCCTACAGGCCAGATACCTGGCACCTCCCAGGAGGCAGGAGGCAGGAGGCAGAGTCTTCCAGGAGCCCAGGGTAGTGAAGGTGATGACGTGAGCCATGGGCATACAAGATCCCCTGGCTGAGCCGGAACCTCCCTCTCATCACTGAGCTGAGCTGCCCTGCTGAGCCTCGGCCAGGACCTCAGTTATATTTAGTGCCAAGTGAAGGGTGGAACAGTGGATCAGGGCAGCAGGAGGGGGCACATACCTCACATTTTTCCCTAATGGCCTCTGAGGACTGTCATAACACCTGTCATGAGGCAGATAGGACCTATATTAGCCAGAGACCAGAAGATGGCTGGAGGGGTGCAAAGCCACTGAGGGGTGGGGGCAGAACTGGGAAGAGGCACACTTTGGTGGAAGTTGACTGACAAAGAGAGATGGTGAAAGGGAGGAGTCAGGAGCTAGATTCCAGCTGAAGCCACTGCCCCTTGAGACTGCTTGCATAAACACAACAGAGGAGGGCTCTTCACAAACCAGGGAGATGGCTCCCGTGTCTGGTCCTGTCCTGAGCTGTCTGCAGAAAAGACCCTAGTCCCACAGTCTCCTGCCACCCCTCAAGAGATGTTACTTTCCGCTGAGCGTGGTGGCGCACGCCTTTAATCCTAGCACTCAGGAGGCAGAGGCAGGTGGATCTTTGTGAGTTCAAGGCCAGCCTGGTCTACAGAGTGAGTTCCAGGCCAGATGGGGCTACAGGGAGACCCTATTTCAAAAAGATGACAACAACAAAAAAGACTGCACTATAGGACATTAAGACCCCCTTTGCTCAGGGACAGGGAATGTG
>VZQC01015682.1:11774-25712 GCA_009823505.1 Rhizomys pruinosus
GGCACAACAGCCTGCAAATTGGTTTTACATGAAGGATGCTTGTACTCATGGATTATCACTTATAGCTAAAAAATGGAAAAAAAATGAGAGAAATATGCAGGACAGTCATGGCAGAATGCATGATCTCGGTTGGGGTGGGGGTGGGGGGGAAGGGAAAGGGAAATATGCCTGAACTGGATTGGAAAATGATGTATGAAATGCACAAAGCATCAATAAAAAATGTTCTCTATAATTTATCTGTTGTACAGTATCACCTTGTAGCATTCTCTTTTACTTGTAGGATGATTTAACTTAAAAAATTAAGTTTGCTTCCCAATTTAACCACATACCGTCACTCAAAACAGCATGGGTGAATTTGATGAAATCTGCTCCTTGATTCCAGCCTATATGTATGTGTAATACAACTTCGTTTTTGAGACTCATGGGCCAAAAAAACCCAAAAACATAAAAAGGGGGATACAGATATTTATTAAACCTTTTTGTCAAAAACCTTGCAATTCAAATCTTAAAACTAACTATGGGAAAAGATTCGCATGTTCCAACAGGTCAAAATTTCACCAACTTAACAGCTGAGAAAGAAAAGATACAGCATTGCATTATGTAGGATGTACCAGGAAGTGCCAGTAGAAAGGTTGGCCCGTCTGAACATTGAAAGGAAGAAAAGCCTCAGATTGCTACAGACATCAAACCCCTCAGTGGATCCTACTTGTAACAACTATTTATAAGGAGTCCTAGTGTAACTTACCTTCTAGGTGCTGCAAGGTTTTAATACGAGAGACTTTCTTACCTCCCCCCCATAGAACAAGGAGAAATATGATGATGATGAGGTTGTTCTATAACTGTAAATTGGAGCCAACTGTTATAGAGGTAATCTCTTACAAAACTGGTAAAAAACTGCCTTCTTTAATTGACTAATAGACATAGGAACTGAGAAAAGGATTATTCTCTATTCAGAACCAAATAAAATACAAAAGTGTCCTTAAGCTATGAAATTAAGTAAAATATATTAATACAGGAGAGCTCTGATATCAGCAATAGATTATTCTACCGAGAAGATGTTGGCCAGGGGTTCCAATCCTCCCCCAAAGGTAAAGGCTTCTTGCCTGTAAACTGGCAAGAAGAGAGGTGATAAGGCCCTGCTGTCGAAGACCTGATGTAAGCATGGGAAAGATGTATTGAGAGCACACTTGCAAGTGTAAAGCTGGTCTCTGGAATACCAGAGAGTGTTACCAAAGGCCACTAAACCAAAAAGCAAATATAGGTCTCCTTGAGTCAAGCAAGATTCCTCCGTCAGCACCAGCTACACCTCACCAGCCTGGAAATACTGTGCAGCAGTGGCAGCCATATGCCTGTATATCCCAAATCTGATTGGCTATTAGCTCTCTCCTTGGAGGAATAACCCACGGCTGATGCCACAAGCTTACATCCTCTAGTGATTATGAGATGTTATAAGCCACAGTAAGATCCTGTCATATTTTACAGAAAAAATGTAACTCATGGATTAACATACCATACAAACATCTGTATCTATACCAAAGTAACCTACCATAACAATTAGTACTGTTTAAATACCTATATATCTAATTGCTTGTGCTTCATTAGTAGGATTGAAAAGTTATCCATGGACAAACTGTCAGGCCATGAAAGGAAATAGCCAGAATTGACCAGAGTCCAAGACAATAGCTCCAGAGAAAGTAGACTGTTTTGCTTCTCGTCCACATGTGTCCCTTTTCTAAGCCTAGGGAACAATCTGTGGAAGAGGGGGCGTGGTAGAATGTAAGGGCTGCGATTTAGGTGAATGATGAAACTACAACAATATAGTCTGGACGCTCATCTGATCAACTTGATTGAACATACAAGCCCCCCAGGTGGATGGTGTGACCCATGGGCTGTGTGGGTTTGGGCACAACTGCTTGCAAATTGGTTTTACATGATGGATTCTTGTACTCATAAATGATTCCTTATTGTTATAAAATGAAATAAAATAAAGAAGTAATTAAAAAAAGTTACATAATGTATTAGTTATTCAAAAACTGAAGGATCAAGGAAACAAACGACACTATCAAAAGATGAAGTAAATAGCTGAATAGAGAATTCACAAATGAAGAAGTGAAGATGGCTGAGAAACATCTCAGAAAGTGTTCAATGCCACTAATAATTAAGAAGATGCAAATTAAAACCAGCTTAAGATTTCACCTTACCGGAGTAAGAATGGCCAAGATTAGGAAAACAAATGACACCAAATGCTGGAGAGGTTGTGGAGAAAGGGGAACACTCATCCACTGCTGGTGGGAATGCAAACTCATGCACCCCTATGGAAAGCAGTGTGGAAAACTCTTAAAAGACTGAAAATGACCTTACCACCTGACCCAATCATACCACTCCTAGGTATATACCTCAAGACTCATCCTATCACAAAGACACATGCACATCTATGTTTATTGCAGCTCTCTTCACAATGGCAAAAAGCTGGAAGCAACCCAAATTTCCCTCAACCAACAAGTGGATACAGAAAATGTGGTACATCTACACAATGGAGTTCTATGCAGTAGTAAAGAAAGATGACATCATGAACTTTGCAGGTAAATGGATAGAACTAGAAGTCATTATGCTAAGTGAAGTAACACAGTCCCTCATTTGTGGGTGCTACCACCAAATCCCTAGTTGCAAAGGAAACTGAGCATCATCTATGTTATATTTCTTTTATATAAGAAGGCAGCAGTATGGGCTTGAGAATTAACTTACCACTTATGTTCAGATTTTGTAGTATTGGTATATGTGTGAAGGATATGTATGCATATTTTGTAGTAATATAATATTAAAGGGGAAAATGTGAAAAAAAGACTGAGAGAAAGACGAAAGACATGTATGGCAGACTGCAGAAATGTATGGGGTGGGGACATGGAAAGGGGACTGTGTTTAAATTGATGATGTATGAANTTTATACTCTACTAAGTTTGAAAACCTAGAAGAAATGGATGAATATCTGAAATCCTGGGAATCACCAAAACTCAACCAAGAAGAGATCAACAGCCTAAATAGACCAATATACAGGAAGAAATTGAAGGTGTAATAAGTAGCCTCCCACCCAAAAAATGCCCAGGCCTAGATGATTTCACAGCAGAATTCTATAAAATATTTCAAAAAGAATTACAACCATTACTACTCAAGTTGTTTAGAAGGAAACAAATGGAGGGAGTTCTCCCAGACTCCTTCTATTAAGCCAGCACCAGGATATTACCAAAACCAGGTAAAGGTACAATCAAAAAGAAGTATAGACCCATCTCCCTAATGAACACATATGCCAAAATTCTAAATAGGATACTGGCAAATCGTATACAGACCCCACATCAAGAACATCATCCACCATGACCAAGTTGGATTCATACCAGAGATACAGGGATGGTTCAACATATGAAAATCAATAAATATCATCAAACATATCAATTGACTGAAAGACAAAAACCACACCATCATCTCAATTGACGCAGAGAAAGCCTTTGACAAAATCCAGCATCCCTACATGTTTAAAGTCCTAGAGGGACTTGGACTGTAGGGATCATTCCTCAATGTAATCAAAGCCATATATAGGAAACCCACAGCCAATATCATCCTAAATGGGGAAATGACAGAATCATTACCCTTAAAGGTAGAAACTCTGCAAGGCTGCCCCCTGTCACCACTCCTTTTCAATATAGTTCTTGAAACCCTCACTAGGGCAATAATGCAATAAAAGGAAATTAAAGGAGTTCTAATTGGAAAAGAGGAAGTCAAGCTATCCCTTTTTGCTGATGATATGATTGTCTACCTAAGGAATGCTGAGAACTCCACCAGAAAACTCCTAGAAATGATTAAGAGCTTCAGTAAAGTGGCAGGATACAAAATAAATCAAGGAAAATCAGTAGCCTTTCTTTACACCAACAACAAGCAACTGAAGAAGGACTACAAGGAGAGCGTCCCATTCACAATAGCCTCAAAAACAATAAAATACCCAGGAACAAACCTAATCAAAGACACCAAGGATCTCTACAACAAAAGTTTTAAACCCCTGAAAAAGGAAATTAAGGAAGACATCAGAAGATGGACAAACCTCCCATGCTCAAGGATTGGGAAAATATAGTAAAAATGTCCATCCTACCCAAACTTGTGTACAGATTTAATTCAATCCCAATCAAAATCCCCAAGAGTTTCTTCACAGACTTGGAAAAAAAAATCCTCAATTTCGTTTGGAAAAACAAAAGACCCCGAATAGCCAAAGCAACCCTGAGCAAAAAGAGCAATACAGGAGGAATTCTACCAGACATCAAACTATACTACAGGGCTATAGTCATAAAAACAGTCTGGTACTGGCACAAAAACAGACCAGTTGACCAATGGAATAAAACTGNCATGCATTGACAATAAATATAATCCTTTGGTCAAATCTGTCTTGCATTCTGGATTGGAATGGAGGGAACATGTAGGTAGAATTGAAGTTTGCTTAAGTTGGTTAAAATATTTTACCTCAGTACTTGCTAAGACAGTAGCAGGTAGGAATAGTTCATTTTTATAGGTGTAATGTGTGTGAAATTGCCTTAATTAGGTTTTTACCTTATTTGAGGAAAGTAAACAAATAATTCTTCTACAGAGATCACCTCCTACAAGATTGGGGGAGGAAGGTATTCTTTTCTTAGTTCTTCTCTATGAAAGTTGTATGCTTTGATCTTTTTTGTATTGTTTCTCTATGCCTAAAAAAGAGCATGCTAAAGATAAATTGAGCCTTCCAGGTACTGGCATATTCTTAAGAAAAACTCACATATTCCTTCAGCAAATCCATTTCAGCCATTGTTTTGAAAATATTCCTAGAAATGCCATCTTCATAAAGGAATGAATTCACTACAGCAACAAAACCATCTGATGTGTTATGAATATTTCAGGGCTGTGCTTTTGTGGAAGAATCTCTAAATTTGACAATAGTAGAATAGCTATCATTGGAGTGGTAAATTAACTGACCCACATTTAGGTTGAATTCAGAAAGAGAACTGGTAAAGTGTTTACCTAAACCTTGAACAGAATCTTTTGCTCGCACTTGAAATTGATAGCCATTTTGTTACTCAGGCTTGTTTAGCTTTACAAATATAGTAGGCAATTAAAATCCTTGTAGCTGCTTTCAGAGCTCATAAATCATACCCAATGGGTCTTCACAGGAGCTTCAGAAATGAATTAAGGCTTATTTTTAACATGTACAATAGTCCAACTTTGAGGACCCCTTCCTCCATTAATTTTTTAAATTTAAGTATTATTTTTAATATTTCATATTTCAGTACTTATTTACCTCACTTCCACCATTCTTTCTCCAATCTCTAACTCCTCCCATGTTCACCCTTACTCTCTCTCTCTCAGGTTCATGACCTAACATACATATATATATATATATATATATATACATATATATATAAACATATATACAAACATATATTATATAACATATATATGTATATATATGTTATATATAACATACATATATAACACATATATATGTATGTTATATATATATATAAACATATATACAAACATATATTATATATATAACATATATATTATATGTATATATATATATAATATATATATAAAACCTAACCCACTGTGTCTGTTTGCTATTTCTCATGCATGCATGTGCTTAAGGCTGACTCCTTGGGATTAGATTATCAGGTATCTTGTCACTGGAGAAGACTGATTCTCCCTCTCTTAGCAGCCATTGATTAGCTGTAGCACTTCATCTATGTGTGGGACCTTGTGAAATTTCTCCAATCAGCAATGGTTTGTCAACTGATGTCATTATACAGGTCTTGTTCAGTTAACCTTATTGCTGATATTTCATGGATGCAGCATCTGTGTTATGCATAGAAGACACTAACTTGTAGCAGGAATCCTGATCCTGTGGCTCTTACATTCTTTCTGCCTGGTCTTCTTCAATGTTCCCTGAGCCTTAGGTGTAGGTGGTGGTATTTTCAGAACAATACGTCTGAACACCCCGCACTTACTTTCCTCTAGGATTTAACCAGTTGTTGATCTCTGTGGTAGCCTTCACCTGCTGGGAAAAAAAAGCTTCTATTATGAACAGTTGGACCTACACTTAATTATGGATTCAATTAATTAGAAACTCTATTGGCTTAAGCAAATGGCAGTAGTAGGTTCTCCTCTAGCGCCTATGATTTCCTCATGAATTTAAATGACTTTTTTGAAATCTTTTCCAGAAAGGGTCTCCCTGTAGCCCTAGCTGTCCTGGAACTCACTCTGTAGACCAGACTGGCCTTGAACTCACAAAGATCCACCTGCCTCTGACTCCCGAGTGCGAGGATTAAAAGCGTCATTCTTTTGGAGACAGGATTTACCTGTAGGTGCAGCTGATATGGAACTCCCTATGGAGACTAGAGTGACTCAATCACACAGAGATCTGCCTGTTTCTGACTCCCGGGTGCTGGGACTAAAGGCACGCATCAAACACAGTTGGCTTGACTATCAAACTTCACAAAGCACTGAGTGAAATTTCTAAATTCTCCAAATCATGTATCATTCATCCTTCTTAGCAAATTTCTCCTGGAACAAAACGAGATAAAGAATCTCCTAGACTGGTAAAGTTTTAACACCAAATTTAGCAGCCTGACTCCATACTAATTTGAAAATCAGTCATCTAGGGTCTCTTAGAGTAATCTTACTTTCTTATTTTTTGCATATTCTACTTACCTCCATTCTCATTGCTTCATGGCTTTGATAAATTTCTCTGTTTTAATAACATATTTCTGTGTGATCCTGATCATTGGCTACTTGTTTGGATTTTCTTACATCATTTTCTTGTCTTTTGGGTTTCAAAGATGATCTATGGCTGTTATAGTTTTATTGGATTTTCCTTTGTTCTCTGCACTTCCTATTGGAAATACCTGAGCTGACTGACAGGCCTTTTTCTCTTATTCACGACTGTCTACATCCTTGCTTGGTAGTTGAAGTATCGGGGAATCCTGATACTATATTTTATGAATGTGGAGAATGTTAGCAGGAAAAATCTGTGTTAATATTTTCCATTTTCATTTGGGTGTCTGTTGCTATGGACATTTTTGGATTGTGTCATATCTTAACATCCAACAGATTTTTATAATACCAGAACACTAAAGCTGCAAAATATTGAACTACTTTCACAGAGATTACCTCTTGAAGTATATGAATGAATTTTTAATAGCTTTTAATAATTATCTTTTTTTAAGAAGAAGAAACATATTTATGATTCCTTATGTATTCCAGAGGCCAGTCAGGGAACACAGTGGGTATGTATTAAATTATGTTCAGTGAACCCATCCACAAACAATGATCTATCCGCATCCTGATATTCCAACTATCAGAACCTTCCACCACATTTAGAATATTCTCTACGTTACTTGGCTCATGTTTTCTTGATTTGCTTGTCATTTCCATATGTCAATGAAATTCTTCCTAGGCACGATGTGAGCTTTATATTGTTTCTATATTCCTGACATACAGCATACAACTTTGAAGATGGTGGACGTTAATTTTATTGACTAATAATACCTAATATTCCCTGGATATAAAAGGCAAATTTTTGGTATGTCCCTTTCAGAAGTCATTCAGAGGATACTTAAAATAATTCATCACAGAAACACCTCACAGAAGTTAGTAGAGCCACATAAACTCTCCAGCTGTCTTTTCTTCTCTTAGAACTATAATCTTTGGTGCTTCAGCAAGGAGTGAATCATGATGAAAATGCATTTTTCCCAAATATAAAGCCTAAGGACTTTCTGAATAAAGTAGACAAGTTCATGGCATATTTATGCTCATTCATACACTTGAAAATTACTTCACTTGTGCTGGGCTTTTACACCTAGCAACCAGAATATTGCAGATTTAATGCAAAATCATTGTGCATTTATGCATTTGCTTTTGCCTAATGCTTTTTCCCCCTTTTTTGACAACAGTTTGTTAGACTAAGAGGTACTTTGACAGTGTAGTATAAACACATATTTTCCTCCACCCTGAAATATTTGACCAAGGGCATCCACTGAGCTGTGGTAAACATACTCATTATGCTCTTTTTAGTTTTTTTTATCTTTGAATTTCAAGCAAACTAACAAGGAGCCCAATATGAAAACTTGTGTATTTGATAGGTTTATATTCAACTTTTGCTGTCTGTGATACACTATGCATCCTAGTTGTTACCTCAGATTTTCATTTAACATGATACAGAGAGTATTATATCTATATCTAATCTATAACTATATCTATATCTATACCTATATTTATATCTATCTATTGTCTATTGTCTATATCTATATGTATATATTTCTGTTTGTGCTGCCAATCAGAGAATAGACAGTCCAATAGTTCCTAGAGGAAGAGGGTTATCTTAAAATATGATTGAGTGCGATTGCATAAGTAGTGTGATTTGAACAGCACTGTTTAAAGACCTGCTTATGAAAAATACTAAGAATATTTGGGCCTGCACAATACTGCTATAACCTGAATGAAGCAACCATGACCTTCTTTACCCAACAATAATTAGCTTCCACTATTTCTTTAGCTAAGATTGGGTTCTATTACTCATTTCTGCAGTTCCATGTTGGGTTTTTTTCTGGTTGAGCTTGCATTGGTCTTGTGCCTGCTGACACTAATGTTGTAGGTTCATATGAACAGGGATCCAGAAACTTGTAGGATCTATTTCTGTATGGTCTTGCACCATCTCCCTGGTTCTTATATCTTACAATCTTTCCACCCCTATTTTGCAATTTTCCCTGAGCCCTGGGTGAGTGAAGGTGAATACAGGGAACCTGTCCATGGCCTTCTTTAAGTGAAGGACTCTGGATAGGCAGACTAGAGCTCACTGGATGAAGTAGCACTGAAGAATGACCAGGGAAATTAATTTGGCATAGTAGGCCCTAGCACAAATGACAAAATGTATGAACTCCAGAAGGGGTGGCTGTGAGAGGGTCCCAATGGAGAAAGATCTATAAAAGCAATTAAGACTGATTGAGATGCTGTGTATGACATATACAAAAGTTCAATATTTTTTAAAAAATAAATAAAATAAAAAACAACCATGTCCTACATGGTAGAAGGAGAGAACTATCACACAAAAGTTATTGTCTGACTTCAAAAAAATTGCTGTGGAGCCCTGTGAACACACAGAGTCATGTGCACACACACACACATACACACACACACAGTATACTCTTTACATAAATAAGTGTTGAAATACCATCCCATTGTCATCACAAATTTAAACATATTCAGAAAACTCTCTGTGTCAACTTAAATGGGAAAATGTGTACCAACTAGGAGGCATAGTGAATTCCTCGTGGCATTTTTTTATAATATACTAGTATATACGAAATATAGAAATCATTTACACTTTGAAACTGTAACTTCATCTTTTGAAACACAAAGACTATGGGTCCAATAAAATGGTTTAGTGGGCAAATGCCCAAAAATGCTACCTTGATGATATAAGTTTGATCCCTGAACCCATGTAAATATGGAAGAAGAGAACTGACTCCACAGAGTTGTTTATTACTCTCACAAACACATTATGGCACACATACTCACACATGCACCCAATAGCAATCCTAATACTAACCTTATAAGTATCCAGTTTTGCCCAGACTCTGTCTATAGGATACATGGTATTTTAGGATTTAGTAAAAGTAAACATGTGTATATTAATCAACATTGGTTTAAAGGCTGATAAAAACAGTAATGCATCTGAGTTAATTGGTGATATAAATTGCTGTTGTCCACATTAGCTTTATTTAAAAACTGTATAACAATTACTTTGGGATTGGTATAAACAAATGTTCTCTATAAATTTTCTGTCATATAGTATGACCTGGTAACACTCTCTTTCACCTATAGGATGATTTAATCTAAAAATAAAGTTTGTTTCCCAAGTTAATCACATACAGTAACCCAAAACAGCATGGGTGAACTTGATGAAAGCTGTGCCTTGACTCCACCCTATAGGTATATATAATACAACTGCTTTCTTGAGACTTATGGGTCAAAAATAAAAACCTAAAATAAAAAAGGGGGATATATATAAATACGAAAACTTTTTGTCAAAAAACCTTGCAATCCAAAGCTTAAAACTAACTATGGGAAAGGATTTGTATGTTCCAACAGGCCAGAGTATCACCAACTTAATGGCTGAGAAAGAAAATGCAGCTTTGCAGTGAGTAGGATGTACCAGAAAGTGCCAGCAGAAGGATTGACTCCTCTGGGCATTGAAGGGAAGAAATGCCTCAGATTGCTGCAGACATCAGGCCCCTCTGTGGATCCTACTAGTAACAACTATTTTTAATGAATCCTAACGAAGCTTACCTTCTAGGTGCCGCAAAGGTTTTAATACAAGAGACTTTCTTAACTCCCCCCAATAGAATAAGGAGAAATATGATGATGATGAGGTCGTTCTCCAGCTGTAGATTGGAGCCAGCTGTTATAGAGGTATTCTCTTGTAAAATCGGTAAAACTGCCTTCTTTAATTGACTAATGGACATAGAAACTGTGAAAAGGATTATTCTCTATTCAGAACCAAATATAATGCTAAAGTCTCCTTAAGCTATGCACTTAAGCAAAATATATTAATACAGGAGCTCTGACATCAACAATGGATTATTCTACCAAGGAGATGTTGGCCAGGGGATCCAAGCCCCCACAAAAGGTAAAGGCTCCTTGCCTCCAAACTGGGATATCTGCAGGAAGAGAGGCGATAAGGCCCTGCTGTTGAAGACCTGATATAAACATGGGAAAGATGTATGGAGACCGCACTTGCAAGTATACAGATGGTCTCTGGAATGCCAGAGAGTGTTACCAAAGGCCACTAAACCAATAAAGCAAATATAGGTCTCCTTGAGTCAAGCAAGACTCCTCCGTCAGCACCAGCTACACCTCATCTGCCTGGAAATACTGTGCAGCAGTGGCAGCCATATGTCTGTATATCCCAAATCTAATTGGCTATTAGCTCTCTCCTTGGAGGAATAACCCACGGCTGATGCCACAAGCTTACATCCTCTAATGGTTAGGAGATGTTATAAACCACACGAAGACCCTGCCATACTTAACAGAAGAAAATGTAATTCATGAATTAACATACCATCCAAACATCTGTGTCTATACCAAAGTAACCTACCATAACAATTAGTACTGTTTAAATACCTATATATCTAATTGTGTGTGCTTCATTAGTAGGATCGAAAGGCTATATATTATACTGTTTAATACCTAAATATCTAATTGCATGTGCTTCATTAGTAGGATCGAAAGGTTATGCCTGGACAAGCTGGCAGCCCATGAAAGAAAACAGCCAGAACTGACTAGAGACCAAGACATCAGCTCCAGAGAAAGTAGAGTGTTTTGCTTCTCATCCACCTGTGCCCCTTTTCTAAGCCTAGGGAACAATCTGCGGAAGAGGGGGCGTGGTAGAATGTAAGGGCTTCGATTGGGGTTAATGGTGAAACTACAACAATATAGACTGGACACTCATTTGATCAACTTGATTGAACATACAAGCCCCCCCTGCTGGATGGTGGGACCCATGAGCTGTGTGGGTTTGGGCACAACTGCTTGCAAATTGGTTTTACATGAAGGATGCTTGTACTCACAAATTATCACTTATTGTTAAAAAAATGAAAACAAAACAAACAAAAAAAAAACAGAGAAAGAAGCAGAAAAGTTACGGCAGAATGCATGATCTGGGATGGGTAGGGGTGGGGTGGGGGGAAGGGAATGGGATATATGCCTGAACTGAATTGGAAAATGATGTATGAAATACACAAAACATCAATTAAAAAAAAGAAAAGAAAGACAAAAAAAGAGGGAAAAAAATAAAAAAATAAAACTATTTTAAATGCTAAGAATGGTTATTGGTTCCAGGATGACCAAAATTTGCAAACCATTCTTTCAATGTACTTCTTGCATAATTTTAAACATGTCGGCTGAGTTTGGGAGAAAAGTGTTGTGTATAATTCTAGCTCTGTGGGAAGCTAAAGTTTGAAGATGTCAAATTTAAAGCCTTCCTGGTATACAAGATGAGGTTAAGTGCAACCTAAAAAAATGCTTCAAAATTTGTTTCCAATGAAAATTTTAAAACTGTTTGGTCAGGAAGGTTATGCCTCTCCTAGGGTTTCTAGATATGCTGACTAGATTCTAGTGGATGTATTTGCACAGAAGGATGTATGTGCTTGGTAGTTTGACTGGATAGGCTTTAGATTGAATTCTGTAATACATTATTTCTTATGGGGTATTGGGGCATGGGGGGAATTGGTTTTATTGGGAACCAATTTATGAGCTATGCAAATGTTTTAATTAAAAAAAATTGTCTGGGATAAAGCAGTGAAAGAGCATTTGCCTAGCAGGGGTGAAGCTTATTTATAGTCAATCCCTAGTACTTCAAGCAACACAAAATATCTTCTTCCTATTTTATGAGGTTTTGTCTTCCTTACCTCTGAAATATAAGAAAACATGTTCCATGCTTGAGCATTAACTAAGATGACAAAAGACTGATTAGTTTTCTGTTCCTTTTTTTGGTTCTTCCACAAAATATAAGTTTTAAATAATATATTCATCTAATTATTGAAGTGACAATGTTCATCAGAAAGGCAACATATTAAAGAAATATTCTTCAACATTTTAGATGTTCCTTTGTGGATCCCTGAGAGGTAGGCTGAATATTTGTGCAGAAAAGGAAATGTTTGGCAAGTTTGACCATAGCAGTTTCTTCCAGAGATAGACAGAACTAAGCAGGATATTTCAAGTATGACATATTGGCAATGCAGTTAAGATGTTGGATAACAACAGAGAAACAAGTACTCACAAGGAAGAGTATATTTTTTCTCAAGTTTATACACATGTAGAAGTCAATGCTTTCAATGCTGAATGTTGTATTTCTTAATTATGATTACAATAATAAAAGTAACCAAACATTGTGCAATTGTTAACCCATGTATTGCTAACAGCCACTCTCTGAGGTAGAAGATGCTGTTTTCTTAGTTTCAGATATGAACAAACAAGGCAAAATGCAACTTGATCAATCATAGAACTAGTGAGTAGAGATGCTAGTACGAAATCAAAGCAGACAAACTTCTGAATGCCTGTACTTCCACATGGAATAACTATCAGTGTTGTTATGCCCAAAAGATGATTTAATATTTTTTTCAGTCTTTAATTTTAAAACTATTTTATTCATTTTTTAAAAAAATTTATGAGTGGGGGCTGGAGAGATGGCCTAGCGGTTGAGAGCGCTGACCGCTCTTACAGAGGACCCGGGTTCGATCCCCAGCACCCACATGGCGGCTGAGAACCGTCTGAAACTCCAATTCCAGGAGAACTCCAGTTCCAGGGGAATCCGACACCCTCTTCTGACCTCCCGGCATTGCACGACACGGGTGCACAAACCTACATGCAGACAGTACACTCATACACATACAAAAATAAATAAAATTAAATTAAAAATTATTATTTATTCATTTATTCTTTCATTCATTTTTTATTTAATTTTTATGTACTTATTTCTTTATTTTTCCTGTTTCTTTATTGTTAGGTTGTTATTTTCTTTTTTATTGAAGAATACTAAATGAAAATAATAAATAAAAAAGAATAAATTAAAATGTCTTGTGTTAGTTATATATTTGTTTATTTATGTATGGTGTTTTTTTCTATTGTTGTTTTTGTATTATCCAGGGTTGTGGGTGGAAGGAAGAACAAGGCCTATGCTTAGTTCAGTTGGAAAGAAGAGTGCTGTGGTGTGGATTTTTTATTTTTATTTTTTTAGCCATATTACCCAGGTTGGGAGATATTTAAATGGTCCTAGGTTTGTTTCCTTTGCACAGAATTGGGAGCCAAATATTTTTCCAATGTGACCCAAAGGAGGCAGCCCTCTTGATGTAGGCAGGGAAAAGG
>VZQC01015682.1:26425-73605 GCA_009823505.1 Rhizomys pruinosus
TTTTTTTGTATACTTGGCCTTGAAGAAGTATTGCTATGTTCTATTTAGATTGATGGAGGATTAGGGACATTTGATTGAACTGCTGAACTAATACAACCACATTTCCATTTGACACAGACATATAACTCTCCTTGTTTATCAGCTTCAGTGCCCAGATTTAACCGTCTGCATTCAAAAATTGGTTCTCAAAAATGTGGCTCAAATGTTTTCCAAGTTCACCTTCTAGAATTTTAAATAAAAGCAAATGACCCAAAATTGAAAACCTCTAGAAATGGTTCATCTTTCTTTCCTCTGGACACATTGTTACATCTCTGTTAATGAATTTATGGAACATTACTTTGAATTCAACTTTGTTGTATACATATAAACTGTCTCTGCTAACTTAAACTCCTTGTGGATAGGAACAATATCCCTTAGTGAATATCCTCATGGTATCTAGCAAAGCATTGAACATGGGGATGGAGAGATGGCTCAGCAATTAAGACCACTGACTGCTGTTGCAGAGTACCTGGATTCTATTGGAGGCTAAGAACCATCTTTAGTGACACCTTTAATCTCAGCACTCAGAGGCAGAGACAGGCAGATCTCTGTGTGTTCAAGCCAGCCTGGTCTACAGAATGAGCTCCACTCCATCTGGGACTAAAGGGAGACCCTGTCTCAAAAATATCAAAAAAAAAGAGAATTGAACAAAAGTACCTGAATTTTTAACTAATCTTGTAATATATTTAGGAAGCTGTTCATGAAAATTCATTCTTCAATTTCAATGAAAAATTTTAAAGGAAAGTGTATTTTTATAACATCATTTTCTACAAAGTTAAAGAATAGGTTACACCCTCATATACCCTAATATTATGTTATATATTTTAGGCAGAATTTACCTTCCTTTTGGTATATGGGTTGTATCTGATTTATGAACACAGATTACATATATAATAAATGCTGATGTCATAGTTCATGGTGTATTGACAATTGCTAGAGTTTAGCCTTCCTGTCACCATTAGTCTCAATGCGAATGAACAAAACAATGGAAGGTTCCGATTTTAAGTCACCCAAACATATCTGTAACCTTACCAAATGCCAAAATTGAAATGAGATACCTAAGGAAAAAAATGAAGACATTCTCTTCCAATTTGATATAATGCAGAATTTGTAATTACAGTAGAATCCATCATTCCACATAGGAAGTCTAGTTGACAGGTGAAATAAATCTAAAGATAAGTTTGAGGTTTCACGACAATAAAATCTGCATCAATTCTCTGGGTCACAGACTTTCTTTACATAATACTATTTGAGGTACCTTGACGGTGTATACTTGAGATTATTTGTTAAGTTGAGTTAAGTACCTTCAAAAATTTATGTTAAAGCCCTCAGCCCTAATACTTCCAAGTGTAAACTTACTTGCACTTATAATTGTTTTAGAGGGAATCAACATTATAAACGTAATGGAATAATTTGAGTAACTCCTAATCCATGTGACTGTGGTCCTTACAAAAATGGGAACATTGACATACAAGCAAGTATGCATACAAGGAGGATGACATGAATAAACTTAAAGAAAACATATAGCCATCCACAGGTCAAGGAGAGGAATCTGCAACCTATTCTCTCCTCATGACCGCACCGGAAAACAACATTAATTATACTTTGCTTTCAAATCCCACAATTGTAACACCATAAATTTATTTTGGTTAGGGCATTCAGTCAGTAGCACTTTTTCAAGGCAGTGATAGCAAAGTAGTATTCTACTACTATTAAAGGGTAATATTCTATTACTATTACTACAGAAAATCATAATGCTGATCCACTTACAGAAGAACAAATAGGCTTCATCTTTTAAAACTTACAAAAATACATTCAAAATATATTTATTAAGACATTGATGTAAATTATGAAACTACTACAGACCATATATTACATGATTTAGGAAATTGAAAAATCAGGAAGTATATTTGAATAGACATTTCTCAAAAGAAGACTTACATATGACCATGAAGCATAAAAAAATGTAGTCAACATTACTAATCATCAAAGAAATGAAAATTAAACCTATAGTAAAATATAATTTTATTTCAGTTACATTGTGTATATCTATGTTTCTGCTGCTGTGATAAAACACCATGACTAAGGAAAATATATAGAAGGAAGAATATGTTCCAGAGAAATAAGAGTCTATTACCAAAGCTAGGCATGCTGGTTGGCAGCTGGAGCAGAAAATGAGCACACATGTCTTCAAGCAGGTCCAAGAAGCAGAGACAGACAAACTCCAAATCAGACAAAGCTAAAGCTAATACCCAGTGATGTAATTCCTTCAACTAGGCCACATTTCCTAAACTTCCCCAAAACAGCAGTGCCATCTGGGAGCAAATTGTTCAAACATTTGGAGCCTATGGGGTACATTTTTCATTCAACCCACCACAGGCTAACTATAATAAAAACACAAAAATGCTGACATGGATATCAAGAAAAGGGAACCCTGGCTTATTATTAGAGAGAATAAGTTAGTTATAGTGACTGGGAACATGGTATTGAGGTTACTCAAAAAATTAAAAATAAATTTAACACATAATGGCTGATCAATTAAGAGCATTGGGAACTCTTGCAGAGGACAGTTTGTTTCTCAGCATTCACAATGTAGCTAACAACCATCCACAACTCTAGTTCCAAGGGATCCTGCCATCATGTAATCTCACCTATGAAGATATTGTATGAATGTGGTACACTTAACATGCATGCAGGTGAAACTTTTATACACATGAAACAAATAAATAACCTAACATATGATGTATATCATATTATTGGATTGATATTCAAAAGAAGTAAAATTAATATCTTAAAGAACAACCACATGTCTATATTTACCTCAGAACTATAAAATATAGTGACGAAATGGATACAATCTAAGCATGCACCAGTTGATTAGATAAGATAATAATTTAGGTTTTATATATATATGTATATATATAACTACATATAATAGAATAATATAATATCCAGCTATAAAAAAGATTAAAAGCCCATCGCTTGCAACAACGTGATTAAGAGACCATTATGTTGAGTGAAATGTCAGGCATGGAAAAAGAAGTACCATGTAATATCATTTATACATGGAATTTAAAGAAAAAAGTGATCTCATAGAAGTTGAAAGTAGAATGATAATTAGTAAAGGCTGAAGAAGTAGGGAGACAGTGATAAATGGATTCTACTTTATAGTTAGATAGGAGAAATAAGTTCTGGCATACTACAGAACAGTAGGGTGACTATAAGTAGAATAATATTTCACAAGGATAGATGGAAGAATTTTGATGATTTCACCATGATGAAATGTTAAGCATTTGTGCGATAATTATGCCTAGTCTAATTTGAACACTGTGCAATACATACATGTGTAAAACAACATATGGCACCCCATAGATATGTTAAATTCAGAATGCTGGAATTGAAAGAAACCAGAAGAAATGACTGACTTTCATTCTTTCTTTGGAATCTAGTTAATTTTTAAGGGAAGAATATAAAATAACATGGTTTTCTTAATAAACAAAGCAATAACATATCTAGCTTTGAGTAAATATCTGACTGTTTTTGTCATGTCAAGGCACCATTTGACATGAAATCCACGTCTAAATATTTGCTATGAATATATGCCTCATGCATTTTCAATTTTCCTTCTGTGGAAGTTTCATAGTAACTGGTCATCATCTGTCACGAATTATCTTCATGAAGCCATATTTTACCAAACTCCTGAACAATGCCACCTAGTGGGGACAAACTATTCAAATAATTGAACCAATGTGGGATATTCCTCATTCAAATCATGGGGCTGCTTATTTTTACTAAGTACATCTTTAAATTTCAAAATGTATTCCTTCCAACCCCGTCATAAATTCAGCCATGTTAATTGGAATTATTTCAATTTATTTTCTCACATGTTTTCTCTAAAGTACAGTAACAAAGATAATTTACAAAGATCTAGTTTCGTATGTCATTGACAACCTAAAACATTCCGGGAACACAGAGCCTTCCCTGAATCCCACTACTACTACAATAACTTTCTCTTAGTTTGTGACTTTTCTTTTACACACACACACACACACACACACACACACACACACACACACTACAGTGAATACCAATGCTATGTAAACATGCTATTTCTCTTGGCTTGTTTCCCTGCTTTGTAGGATGCTTTTTTTGGTATGGTGCGTAATATGTCAGATTTTATTCTGTTTTTAGATAATGGCACTGAGAGAATTGAATATATATTTAGCTCATCATTGTGTCCTTTGTTAGATTCAATAAATCATTTACTTACTAAATATTCACCATTTTCTTGTATTTTGCAAGCACAGTTCCAGGCACTGTAAAGGAAGCATTGTTCTTATATTTAAGGAGACAATCACCCTATATAGAATAAACATGCTTCCACAGAGAAAAATAAGCTGAATTGTGTGATGTAAATGCCTAAAGTAGTACAGTCCTCTGCTGAGAATAATGTGGTTAATATTAAATATATAAGATGTAACTTACATTTGGTCTACATTAGAAAAGTTTATTTAAAAGTAAATTAATTTGGTTCAGTAGAGGTCGTTCAGCAGTTAAAAGTACATGCTATACTTGTAAAGGATCTGAATTCAGTTCTTACCACACATATTGGGCAGCTCACCACCATTTGTAATTACAGATTAATCAGAATGGATTTCCGAATAGAAACAATGTTAGAAATGATGGTCAGGTCATTTGTCAACCTTCAAAGTTAATCTATGTTGTAACTGATAAAAATTACCAACTGTATATTTAGGTATAGCCACCCTGCTAAAAAGTATTTGTGTATTAGAAAAAAAAATCACTCTAACATAGGACTCTTGGGACATGCTTCATTTTTATTTTCACACATCCAATTCAATGTACTCTAGGTATCAATGGGAATTTGCTTCTTTTCCTTTAGAGAAATGTTCAGTAAATTTCAGTTTTCAACATGACTCCAATAACAGGAGGGAAAGTACCTGAGCATAGTGGGAGTTGTAGCAACAGCAAAAAGGCTTCATAGCTGGCATTTCTTATGTAATAATATTAATACTGGTAGTGAGGATCAAGTGGATGGTTAATACTTGTTGCAGCGAGAAGATGGCAGGGTGTCCAATCAACATGTTGCCTCTTATATGTATATTTAACACTCACAAATGAGAGGTATCAAGAAGCGACCAGAGACAGAATCTAATGTCAACTACTTCAGTAATTGAGTAATTTTGGATACAATACTTAAACCCATTCTTCTTCAGTTTATATATTTGTTAAATGTGAATACACATTTCAAGTTAGTGCTTTGCTTATATGCAGTATATGAGAAGTCTCCAATTAATAGTAACAATGTGGCCTGGCATGGTGTTGGACACCTTTAATCCCAGCACTCGGAAGCAGAGGCAGGTGGATCTCTGTGAGTTCAAGGCCAGCCTGGTCTACAAAGTGAGTTCCAGCCCAGCTGGGGCTGCAGGGAAACCCTGTCTCAAAAACACGAAAAAATAGTCAGAATGTGAAGTTTGCATTTCTTAATTTTTCAAAGACCTATTGAAAAGAATCATTTTACATGAATTAACTAAATGCACCCTTTCCTTTGTCAGTGAAACCTACTGAGCCCACTTAGCTACTGATGGGGAGATTGAGCTGAACTGACGTGACTTTCCCTGTAAAATATGCACCAATTAATATGTATTATTCTATAATTTATGATTTATAAGCATTAGATCATTTGTGTAATATATGTTTTAAAATATTGCTGCTTAAATTTCAATCATCCATTTAAAGAGTAATGTTTTTTATCTTTTAAATATGTGTATGCTTGCTCTTTTATAGTCCTGAAAATATTGACCTCTTCAAAAATTTCTGAATACTGCCTTGGTCATATTTTTATAAAACCTTAGATGATGAAGTTGCTTACTTCTGGCTCTGTGAATTGCTTTTCATTTTCTTCTCTACAATAATTTTTGCTTATTTTTCCTAGCTCTTGCATCTCTGGATGAGAAGCCTTCATTTCTCATCTTCTGATTAGCTGATGCTTGATGTACAGCATATTTCTACTATATTTGAAGTGTGATCTAATAGTTATACCCATTTCAGTTATGTCTTTAAATTCAATTCACATGCAGTTTATCCAAAGAAAATTTTAATCTAGTGCTCTTGTGATTACTAGCTGAAAAAGTCATTGTAGTAATAATGATAATAATAATAATAATAATAATAAAAATAATAATAATTATTATTATTATTTGGTCTTATTGAGACAAAGTCTATCCATAACCCTGACTGCCTTGGAATTCCTTATGTAGACCAGATTGGCTTCCAACTCATAGAAATACACTTGCCTCTGCTTTCCTAGTGCTGGGATCAAAGGAATTTGCTACCATGCCCTGAAATAAATTTTAATTTATAGTAGCATTTGACTTATATAAGGGAATGAACCTTGAAAAAATTTCTTGGATATTCTGTTATCAGACTGTTACTAAGGAAAAAAAAATGACTTCTTAGCTTTGTTTTAATATCCCTTATTGCTCTGAGACTGAAGTTGAGAATGTCAGACAGACTTAGCTTACTCAGTTTTTTCTTTATGAAAATTTAAGCCTGCATGGATAAAATTAGAGTAAACAAAGCTTAATAAATTAATGACTCTTATTTTATTCCCAGATAAATCTCATTTATTAGGTAGTAAATTTGTTTTCACCGTTAAGCTATATTATCAATATATTTAGAATTAGATTATATAGTGAAGTCAAATTTGGGCAGTTTCAAGAGGAAGGCTTTTATTTTACCTTGCATTCTTGTTATGAATAGTTTGCAGGGATTTATTAATATATGATTGTCTTGGTGGTATGATTTTCAATGAGATTATGGTCTTCCCATTGATCCAATTTATTCTCTGGGTTGTTTCTCCTCACAGTTTATTAACAAGGTGAAGAATAGAATCAAGTTGAAATATTTTGAGGAAAAAAATCAAGTACATTACCAAATGGAAACAAGAAATTAATTATTAAACTACAAACATTTTTGTATGCTATGTGAATTGAATGTACTACTTATAGAGAACAGCACTGAGAGGCAGAATTAGCGCTAGGGCTACTTATCAGGCATACCCATGCAGATACTCCAATAAATTTGACAGAGTGACACAATAGGACAAACTTGCCCAGACTGGTGTTCAATCTTTAGATTACATTAATATCTGCATAGTTTTAAAACCTGGTGTAAAGCCTCACATATACAGGTTCTCACTTATTGATATAAAGTGGAGTTTGAGTGTTCAAACCACTCACTCTCAAAGGGATTCTGATGTATAGTCAGGAATAAAAATCATGGCTTATGGTGTGTTGTGAAGGTCAAAGCAAAAATATAAGAATTCTTGAGTTAAGTAAAAAGGGAAATTGGGTTAGTTGTGTGGATAATGAAGCAAGAGCTAACGATGCAATGGATAGAAATTAGCCTTTTTTACTAGCCAATCAATTAGCAAGCCAAGTTTGTAACTTAATTGTATGAACTAGATGAATAAAACTGATGTAAGACAAAAATGATCTAAGAGACAATTAATAAAGGTATATACATTAGATAGATATTAAGCTCAAGTTAAAGTCATAAAACAAGTAAAGAAATCATCTGGATATATTTAGCTACCATTAAAATTCTAGTTCCATTGTTATTATCCTTTGAGGATTATAAGTGTAATGTGATAAATAACATATGGTGGTTTCCTCAAAGGAACTCTATTTCAAATTGCTCATGGCTCTGGTCTAAGATTTCTGGAATACCTAAGTACAATTATATTTAGAGAGGATAGTCTTTTAAATGTTCATTTATCATGAATTTTTCTTCAAAACCCATAATTATCACTAAATTGAAACATAGTAGAAGTACTATTTAGAAATATGTCATGATGCAATATGCATTTACTAATATTTATAAATGTATTGTATCATTTTTGTTTTCTTTTGTTTTTATTCCAAACCAATTTTTATTCACATTTTGTGCATTTCATACAACATTTCTTAATCAAATACAGACCCATTCCCCCTTCCTTGCCCCCCATCCCACCAGAGCTCATGCATTTTGGCATACATAACTTTCATCATTTCCTCAGTCTTTTTTAAATTTTTTGATGCAGAAGTTTACTGCTTTGGGCAGAAGTTTACTGTTTCAGTCAGTTATTTGACCCAGTCTTTTTGTTGTCATTATTCTTTCAAGTTTGTATTATTTTTTTAATTCAGTGAAATGAAGTAATTTGCTCTGATGCAACATCTATATAATATATTACCAAAGTGGCTTCCATATTAGTAATGGAATTTTTTTCCTTCTTTAAATTTATTTATTAATGTTTTGAAAAATAATAGTTTTGCTGGATAGCTTTAGTGTCAACTTGACACACCTGGGTTGAGGGAGCCTCAGTTGGGGAGTTGGTCCATTGGATTGGCCTGTGGCCACATCTGTAGAGTATTGTCTTGATTGTTGAGTTATGTGAGATGGCCCAGCCCACTGTGGGTGGTGCCACCTCAGGGAGGTTGTTATGTACAGCATAAAAAAAAAACAGGCTGGACATGGACTAGGGGATCAAGCCAGTAACCAGCATTCCTCCATGGCCTGTGCTTCAGCTCCTGCCTCCAGGTTCCTGCCCTGAGTTACTATGGTGGGCTCCCTCAGTGATGAACTGCGACTCAGGAGATGTGAGCCAAATAAACCTTTTCCTCCCCAAGTTGGAACTGGTTAGACTGTTTTGTCATAACAATTGAAAGGAAACTAAAACAGAAATCTTAACTATTTCTCTTTTATCTCATAATTCTGCTTTTTTGAATATATGAAAATTCCATACAAAGTATTCTGACTGCAATTAGATCCCGTCACTATCTGCATGTCCTCTTATTACATCTGCTCAATTTCATGTATTCTGTTACATGTATTTTATCCCATAAGATTTTTCGAAAATTTTTATATGAAATACACTAAAAATTCAATAAAATATTATTAATAAAAGAAATGATTTTACTTCTAAACCAATCTGAATCAATTTTTATTATAGCAATGTCTCAAGGTCAACTGCTGTGAAGAATTTCAATAACAAACATCCTAACAATATTAGAACAAATGTAAAAATTATGAGTCAGATTGATTCGCTGAGAATATAGAGATTATAAATAAGAATATTTTCTCGGGGCTTGAGAGATGGCCTAGTGGTGAAGAGCGCCGACCGCTCTTACAGAGGACCCGGGTTCGATCCCCAGCACCCACATGGCGGCTGAGAGCCGTCTGAGGCTCCAATTCCAGGAGAACTCCAGCTCCAGGGGAATCGGAGGCCCTCTTCTGACCTCCGTGGCATTGCACGACACGGGTGCACAGACCTGCATGCAGACAGTACATTCATACACATACGGAAATAAATAAATAAATAAATAAATAAATAAATAAATAAATAAATAATTAAAAAAAAAAGAATATTTTCTCTGGATCTACCCATGGTGATGCACCTCTTTAACCTCATCATTCAGAAGACAGAGGCAGATGGGTGTCTTTGATATTCAGGCCAGGCTGTTCTACATAGCAAGTTCCAGGCCAGCTGTGGCTATAGGGAGATCCTGTCTCAAGAAAAACACCAGAAAATAGAACATAAAAAGAATATTGACTTTGCATATCAAACAATTCATAATATTGTGTTAACTTTTAGTCATACGCAATTGTCATTTATTTAAAAAATTAATATAATATTTTAACTAAGCACTATAATGTTTCAACAGTATTTTATCATGCTGAAAGATAGAGGAGACAAATTTTTATAGCTTACCCTAATTATTTGACAAATTATTCAGAAACCATAGTGTTTGAAAAACCATCTATGTATCCATAATTTAATTAAATTTTCCTTCTTTCATTAATGCAATATGTACTGATTGTCAATTTTTAATGCCAGGAAATATGTTAGTTTCTATGATCAAAATTGTAAGAAAGTCTCTTATCCTCAGGAGTTCACTGTCAAGTTGAGAAGTAGACCAATTAAACAACATTTACAATACAGATATCATTCAGTATTTAAACTCTAGTCTGATGAATATTTTCCATAGTCACTTGCAGTTAAACAATATTTACTGAGGGAAGGAGTATCAATTTAGTCCATCAACTAGCTCCCTGAGAGCTTATCTAATCCCAAGTGGGCAACCTTAAACACATGTACACATGAACACCACTAAATGGACTCCATGCACTGTTGTCTTTATTATTTAAACTACTGAAATAAAATTTAGTCAACTTATACATTGGAAATACTTTGATAACTGGATTGAGAAAGGTCTGAATACTGAAATTGCAGTATTCCAAGAAAATATGTCAGATACCCACTTCTCTGAGGAAAAACAATGGCCCCAAGTAAATACAAAATTTTATGATAAATGTTTTCATACATCTTGAAAACATTATCACAAAAAAATTGAAATTAACCCCTTAGATAAAAAATAAGGAAACAGCCGGGCGTGGTGGTGCACGCCTTTAATCCTAACACTCGGAAGGCAGAGGCAGGCTGATCTTTGTGAGTTCAAGGCCAGCCTGGTCTGTTGAATGAGTTCCAGGATAGCTGGGGCTACGGGGAGACCCTGTCTCGAAAAGACCAAAAAAAAAAAAAAAAAGAAAACGATCATTTTTGACTCATAGCTTTAGAAGTTTAAGTCTATGATTCCCTATTTCTGTGCAGAGACTCACATCATGACAAGGAAAGTTTAATAGGGGAAACTATCGAGACTATTAAGAGAGGAGAGGCCAAAGTGAGACTATTAACTTCAAGGGTATGGGTATCTCCTAAAGTTTTCACAATTGTCTTAGAGGCTTACAGCCAAGCCTTTAACAGATGAGACCACAGAAGACATTTAAGATACAGAGCTCTTATTATACATTAAAAGCTTGCACTTACAGAATATGAAGTTTTCATTATGACATAAAATGACAAATTTGAGTATCATTTCACCATTTAATCTTGGCATTATGTTACTAGGTAACTTTGGACAAATCATTTTACCTCTTTGTGCCATTGCAAAACTAGCATACGTATTACTCAACCTACCTCACAGAGATTCATCATGGGTAAGAGTTACTGACAACTGTTGCCCAAGTCTTGACTTAGAAATGTAGGAGAAATACAGCAAATGCATTTTTTGATCATTTTTCCCAGTCTATTTGTGCTTAATTTAGACAATGACACAGTTTCTGAAAGGATTTCGCTTTTACCAAATCAGTATTAGAGCTTTTACTTCGGCCACTAAGTCTTCTTTTGTCGTTTTTTTTTTTTTTTTTTTTTTTTTTTTTTTTCCTTTCTACACATGTTATATTCTTGAATGCAATTAGTTTTGAAGAAATAATTCTAGCAACTACATAAAATCCAGTTAGCTTTTGAGGATTTGAGAGCATTTTTAATAACTGTTTATCTAACCATGTCTACATCAGAAACAAATGATTGGGAAATAAGTAAATTTGAATACACATGTGTGGTAACTTTGAAATGCTACAATGTTGTGTTTCTTATGGAAAGTTACAAAAATATTATTCATATACCAGTATTTGGATAGATTTAAAGTCTTACGCTTTCTCTACCATTGTCCTACTATATCTTTATTCAAACTTCTATCCAAAGCCTTAAAGGCAAGGGAAGGAACAGTGGTGAGCATTACAGGTTTATAGAAACCATGACTGCTTTTATATTTTAAGGCACAATGTATACAAAGAGAGAAAAAATGATACAACAGTTTTTCAAATTTTGAAAAAAACAAAGTAATGAAAATATCTACATTCTATCTCTATAAAGACTTTAAAGCTGAGAAGAAATCACTATTTTGACTTCTTGAAATTGTATCTTATGCAAGTTAATATGTAAAAACTAAATTAGTACTACGGGTCTGACACATGATAATACAGCATAAATTTAAATCAATAAGAATTGTGTCCTGAATCCATGTTTCTGATTCTCCTCTCTTTGTCTGTGTCTGTGACCTCTCTCCTCCCCTTCTTCAAAAGCTAAAAATTAAAATAACCCTATCTGATTATTATGCAGCTGGCAAATGAGCTCAGTTAGAACTCACATTGTGAGTCACCTGGAAGAATGTGCATGGTTGGCAGCACTGATGTTTTGGATTATATAATCAATTAAAGACCTAGCTTAGCACTTAGAAGTCAGCAAAGTCTTTTTCACACTTCATAGGTTTGCAGACATTAAATGATTATAAACAGATGTCTTCAGAGCCAAAAGATGAGCATGTCAGAGTCACAGAATCTTCAGGTTATTCTAACAGTTGGTATAAAGGAGATTGTGTTAAAAGAATGAAGAATCAATCCAATCAAAGTAAAGAATCTTCAATAGAAAAGGAAAGAATATACCAAGTATAATTAGTGCTTAAATTTAATAGAAGGAATTCACCTCTTAATCAATGTGTTATCTTGCCATAACAAAAAGGAAATGACTTTCAGATTATATAAGAAGTACACAATATTGGAGAAAGCCAGTAAGCAGCTTTCTTCCATGGCATGTGCTTCAGTTCCTGCCTTCCCTAAGTTCGTATTGTGGGCTTCCTCAGTGATGAACTATAACCCAGGAGGTGTGAGATGAATAAACCCTTTCATTCCCCCTCCAAAAAAAGAAGTATATAATATGAATAATGCTCTCAAGATTTTGCAACAAAAACATTATGAAAGTACAGAAATTTGCCAAGAAACACTTGGCAAATATAAACAATCAAAGAGCAAAATTAGAAGAATCTGCAGGTAGAATTAAAGTTGAAACACACCAAATGAAATGGAGCATAAAATGATTATATTATAATTAAGGTGATTACATAATTTTTCATCAAAAGTGGAACACATTACAAATATTTTAATCTGAAAAAGTAGTAGAATTCAAAATAGCAGAAAATAGTATAAGACAAAAAATGGAAATAAGCCACAGTTATCATGAAAGTCATAAGTATATATGTCAGTATTTTACATACTAAGTGGGTTATAAATTAAGAAAATGTTATGTAACTTTATAATAACCTTAACAGGTTTTATATAAAAGGAGAGTTCATTCTCTGTACCAATAGAGAATTAAGAGTCAAGAAATATTGAAAAATTTCATCATATATTTGGATGTGAAATTGTTCCTCAAACTACAAATAATTTTTATTTAATGAATTTAAAAGTCAACAATTAATGAATGTAACTCCAGTGGCTGCAGAGATTGCTCAGTGGTTAAGAGCAGTGGTTGTTCTTATAGAAGACCTGGGTTTGAATCCCAGCACCCACATGGGGGCTAACAACCCTCTATAACTGCAGTTCCAGGGGATTTGATGCCTTCGTCTGTCCTCCGTGGGCATTGCATGTTACGGGTGCACTAACCTGGATGCAGGCATAACATTCATACACATTCAATAAAAATAAATAATATTTAAAAAGAAAAAAGGAATGCCTCTCCAAATGTAAACATTGAAGCATACTTTGATATATAAGCTCCACTTCAAAAGAATAATTAAGCATAAGTGCTGCATTATTTACAGAACAACAAAATATTGGCTTCATCTCATTCTTTAATATCTATATTCAGCTAAAGTTACAGGAGCACATATAATTTTACTACTTCATTTAAAACAATTGAACACAGTGAACTAAACATCACATCATTAAAAAGTAATGAAAGAGTGACTGGAACGAAAGTATGAAGAAGAAAACAACATATAAATGCTAAGATAAAATATAAACACAATTAAATAGTGAGCAGCTATCATAGGGACAAATAATATAAAACATGCATTATTCAAGGTAAATATGACAAGCAACAAAATATGTACTATAGTTGGACATAACAGAACTTTGTAATGGATAGCATAGTTTGAAGCTTGACATTTATAAAACTTCTAAGGGTGCCAGTCTTGTTTCACTTAAAATATTTCCTTCCATTCCTATCACCAATCAATTTGATATCCTGACCCCAGGTGGCCATTTTTCTCTTTAGGTAGTATGAAGGTTGAAAACAATTTTCATTTCAGAAACAACAATCCAATTTCCAACACAGGCATACCATTGCAAATATAAAGCAACTTTTGTATTACTTCAATAGCTTGGGTTCCATGAGATAAGTTTTGTTTTATCTGCTTTTAAACTTTAACATTTTTCATCCTTTATTTTCACCTCTCATAAGAAAAAAAATTGGATCAAATCAATAAGCTGAGAATTCGGACACCATTTCAAAATCATGGGATCCCAGGAAGCAAAACTTTAAAGAAACAACTCTAAAGACAATAACTTTAAAATGTCTCATTTTGGTTTTACTTGTTTGTACTTCTACAAAAGAAGAGCGTGATGTAACATGGTCACCTAGTATGCATCCAGGAACTCTGGGAGATGCAATTCATTCACTCTATCTCCTGAGGGTTTTGTAATTAAGTCTGTAAGACGGTAGTGGTACATAGATTAACAGGAAGAAGACCACATTTAATTATATATGTATATACAGGGTCATAACAAAATATGAAAAGGAAAGACGTGATTGAAACTCATATAGTTTTCCAAGCTCGAGAAATGAATAAAGACAAAGAGGGTTCTGGGGAAATGAGTAGAAACGCAAGCTGTGGAAAGCGAAGGAAGGATATATGTGGTGAATAAGGTTTGTGTTTTATGTAGGTGAAAAGCCTCTGAGGTAAGAAAACACTTGTGAGTAGTTAGCAGGTTAAGTAACAGCCAGTAATACAGCTTGTCTAGGAGCTGGAGTCTCCTCTCTTGTGGTATGGTTAATCTCTTATTCATGGATGTCCTAGAGAGTAAATACAGGTCAATTTTATTCCTGTTGTGGGGGAGTGTGACATTAGACAGATCAGTGAAGTTCAAAGGTAACCCATGAGCTGTTGCCCATAGGCTCTGTGTTTGAAGTAATCAGCATTTTGAGATGGCATTGGAGGTGGCAATGTCTGGACTCTTTCAGTAATGTGCATTTACACTATTTCATTTCTTAAAATTATTCATTCTGAACATTTGTCTATGGATCACAAATATGAAATGACTTTTTAGTAATTTCAAAACAAAAGTTTCTTTGAATTCCCTATTGAAAGTTTGATGTCAAGTCCCAACTGGAGATTATTTCCTATTTTCAACTTTATATTTGAAAATCTTAACACCTGCTCTACCATCTTCAAAGCTTCCTTGGAAGAAAAAAAATTGCTTTCTATGACATGTTCGGAGGAAAAGACAGGTAAAGGAAGGTGGAAAAAGATCTTCCTTCTGAGGCCTTATCAGTATTCATGCAAGTATTTTTCCCACTTGGTACCAACAGCTCCTAGCATAACCCACAAAAACAACCCACTCTTCTTTAATGTTAGGTATGAATTCCATAAGTCAAAGTGTTTCATGCTTCAGTACTGAAAAACAAAGCTGTACAGAGATATCAGCCAATTAATCATTTCCCTAGCAAACACGAGGATCTGATTTTTACCACCAAAACCCATATAAAAAAAGCTAGGCAGGAAGGGAAGGTGGCTAGTTATAATCTCAGGGTTGGGAAGGCAGAGACAGGCTGATCCCTGAGGTTAACTGGTCATTCAGCCTAGTTTACATGAGGAACTCAATCCCAGTTGGAGCCCATTGTCACACACACACACACACACACACACACACACACACACACACACACACGTGTGTATGTGTGGAAAAAAAAAGTAAAAGAAAACCAAAAGGAAAAAAAATACAATAAGAAGAGCAGATGAACCTGAGGAACGACACTGGAGCTGGAGATTAACCTCTGGATTACACATACATGTACAAACATAAACATGTACCCATGCACACAAACATTTGTAGACAAACCCATACCAAAAAATCTGATAAAACATTAACAAATAGAAAACAGAGGGCTGGAGAGATGGCCTAGCGGTTAAGAGCGCCGACTGCGCTTACAGAGGACCCTGGTTCTATCCCCAGCACCCACATGGCGGCGAGAACCATCTGAAACTCCAATTCCAGGAGAACTCCAGTTCCAGGGGAATCCGAGACCGTCTTCTGACCTCCACGGCATTGCACGACACGGGTGCACAAACTTGCATGCAGACAGTACATTCAAACACATACAGAAATAAATAAATTAATTAATTAAAAAAAAACAAACAAATAGAAAACAGAAAAAAACGACCAGGAAACTTTAAGTCTCATGTCATTCTCCACAAATGTATGGGGATTGGGGTGGGGGTCCATTTTAACTCTTCTTAAAAGATACTCTTTGTGTCACAAATAAAAACTTGAGGACTTTCATTTTTAATTCCTTTATTTTTATTTTTTTATGTGTAGGACTGTTTTAGCTGCACATTAAGTGCAGTATGTGCATGCAAGCCAGAAATGAGTATCAGATCCACTGGTAGCAGAGTTAAAAAATGGCTGTTAGCCACGTTGTGAGTGCTGGGAATCAAACCGAGGTCTTTGCAAGAGCACCGGATGCTCTTATCTGCAAAGTAACTTCTTCGGCCCTGAGGATTATCATTATTCTTAAACATGTTTTTTTTTATTAGAATCTCACCTGTGTATATAATATATTT
Source organism: Rhizomys pruinosus (assembly GCA_009823505.1). NCBI lineage: Eukaryota > Metazoa > Chordata > Mammalia > Rodentia > Spalacidae > Rhizomys > Rhizomys pruinosus. The sequence goes on from VZQC01015682.1 coordinate 42,985, forward strand.
TAATCAGAGTCATCTCTGTCTCTGCACCATTTCTTGCAGGATCACTTTCCTTTTCCACCTCCTAACATTATGTTTTCCTTTAAAAATGAACATTTATTCTGAATTGTCACCTCAAGCAGGAAGAACCTCTTTAAACCATAGTGCAGAAACAGACAAAGACCATGATTAATCCTTCAAGGTATTGAATAATGTAATTCCATGTAGGAATTCCAAATACACTTCAAATGTGGGATTATTCCACATTCTCTTTGATGTTAATCTCAGAATTAATGAACTTTAGTAAGATAATTACCTATTTCACTTAATATATAAGTATATATGAGAAGAGATAGATAACAACATAATCATAATGGGAAAAGTGCTTGGATTCATGCCAGTATAACTTAACAATGGCCTACACCTGAAGATGTCATAAAAATGAATACTTTGAACAGAGACTTCACTAATATTACCTTTATATATAAATTAAGATATTTATTATAAAGTTAAAGAATAGGGCATGGAAGGAGAATTCATGATGCTATAGAAATACTACTGCAAAGCAGAGAAAAATAATCCATGTATTAAAAAGCAAATATTAAAACATTTGCCTTTTGAATAATAAATTAACCATGATAACTTTGACATAAAGACTAGGCTGGAAATAAAAATAAACAGAAAAGTTGTCTACAGTTTTTTAGAATTTATATACACAGCAGAATAATGAGAAAATTTATAAGTAGAGGTGAAAAGTCTATTCAACCCAATGATAGATAGTTATTCATTTGTCCTTAGTTACAGTTCTTCATGTTAAGCCTAAATCCCATACCAGTACCCCAAAGACATAGTTATCTCCTTCTCTGTGTTTTATAACTATCAACCTTTTTAACTGGTATGAAGTTATCAGGTAGCACATCAGATGAAAGCAGACCCGAAGGTCATTGAAGATTGACCTGACCATTATAATCATCAGCTTCTAATACCTGGAGATGAAACTGCAAGGCTGTAGTTATCTGAGTTGTATTTCTGACCCTATGTGGAGTCATGATATTTTAAATACCCCAAAAGATCAGAAGATTACTATCTAGTAAAGGCTTTAGGGTTAAGAAAATCACCATTGCTTAACTTATTCTGGAGTTAATCCACTTAGGCCAGTCAATAAACTGAACAGGAAAACATGAGTCAGGAAGCTGTCTGTCACAACGACTTGAAGAAACAGCCTAAAGCTTATCTAAAATTATAGGTTGGAACAATAGTCTCTATGGTCATTGCTTACACTCATCTCTTGAAAGTGGTTCATGTTGCTCTGTTATAAACCTTATCTCTCTTCACACAATGCTCTGTGTGCCTCATCTAAATTGTTTCAAGAAGTCCACAAGAAATGTGGAGTGGGCCAGGCGTGGTGGCACATGACTTTAATCCTAGCACTTGAGAAGCAGAGGCAGGTGGATCTCTGTGAGTTCAAGGCCAGCCTCATCTACAGAGTGAGCTCCAGGCCAGCTGGGACTAAAGGGAGACCCTGTCTCAAAAAATAGAAAAAAAAAAAAAGAGAGAAACAAATATGGAGTGGAAAGGAGGCCAAAATGAGATCCCAGTAACAATGGAATGTGTGACAGAGAATACAATTTTGGGACTCTTGGAGCTGAAATGTTTGCCCTAAAATTTCAGTAACACTTTGTTTCATGATAGAAAAAATGTTCTAGTTACCCTATCTAGAGAAATAAAAGAGAAGAGAAACAAAAAACTTCATGTGCTCTAAATAGATTAGAAAGATAAAGATGTGTTACTAGTAAAGTGTCACAGAGAAGTATCTTCCTTTTCTAGGACAATAAAAGGTCCCAGGCTTCACTTTCCATCAATAACTATGTATCTTCCAACTGCCTCCAATTTGTGCACATGAAAAGAATAATATTGAGTGAAAGAACTAGATACAATTTACCCAAACTTTGGATTATCAATCTTACATAACCTGATGTCTTGAGAACATAAATTTGGAAAATATATGAATGTGTGTTAATGAGTGCCACCCAAATTTTAGATATCTATGTAATTCTAACATTATGTGCATTCTGTTCAGTAGGACCTAGGCCAGTGGCAAAAAATGTGAGAAAAAAAAATTTCCATTTGGATGAATTTGACCAATTGCTATTACTCCTCTCTTTGGCTTGCTTTTATAAGAGCCCCCCCTCTATCTATCTATCTATCTATCTATCTATCTATCTATCTATCTATCTATCTATCTACATCTATCTATCTATCTATCTATCTATCTATCTATCTATCTGTCTATCTACTATATATTTAAATGTTGTAACAAACCTAATGCTTTCCATTTTCTGAACTGAGGCAAAAACCATTAAATTTGAAAAGAATGTCCCTGAAGCAAAAATGTAACAGCTGTGTCCTCTTTGAGAATGAGTCTACAGCATTGAAAAACAAAATGTAGCATTTAAATTGCAAAAACAGAGTGACTAATAGTGCTTGATGTCTCACAGAGTACAGGAGTCATACATCAATAGTGTTTACTTTTTTAATCTGATGAGAGGATGTGAGGCAAATGCTAGGGCACTGCTTAGGAAAATATGCCTCTTATGTTCATTCATATCTCATCAAGAAGCAAAGAAATAAAGAATAAAAAATGAGTCAAGCATGTGGATCATCTACTGGAAAGAATATCTACAATTGCATAATCCTCATAAATGACATAGCAGTTATTTTGATAGTATTTTTGAATATGAATAAACTTTTAGGGGAAAAACATTTTGATTTTTGAACATTCACTAATAAACTTTTTGTTATATTGTCCTTCTTTGTGTTTATGTGTGTCAGTATGGATATGTCTATATCTGAATGTACATGTGTATGCATGCCAAGGTATGTGCACATAGCTTGCACGAATCATTGCTCTCTACCACAGTTGGGGTTCCAGGGATACAACTCAGGTTGTGATGCTTGATAGCAAGTACCCTTTTCTGTGAGCCATCCCAACAGCCAAATTTTTGGTTTAAAAAAAGTGGAAATATATTAGAACTACCTAAATTTTGCAATTCCTTTAAATAATCATAGAATTCAAACCAAATTTCTAATTTAATTGTTCTTAAAGACTCAAAACTTTATATCTCTATCAAATTCCCAAAAGCTGATGATGTTCCAGCAAGACTAATATTGGATCAAAGGCTCCTACAGACAAGACTTCCAGAATCACTGGATTAAAAGAAGGCATCATTGATATTTATGGACGATAATAACATGTGATTATATAATAATAACACAGTACCATAAAGGAAATAAATCAGATTAAAATATGTCTTCTCTTATGGTATCAGAAATATGTCTTCCTAGTAATAACTGACAGAAATCAGTTTTAAATATTTAATATTTAATATTTTTTGTTTTTTATCTATGAATATATAACATACATGTATGTAAGTATACCCATATCAGGCAATGGCCACAGAGGTCTGATGAGGGCATCAGTTTCCTCTGAAACTCGATTTACAGAGGATTGTTAGCTACCATGTGTGTATTGGGAACCAAACTCAAGTCCTCTACAAAAGCAGTCAGTGTTTTCCACCACCTTGCCATCTCTCCAGCACCATGACATATATATTTAAAGGTAAGAAAACTGATGCCTGAATGAATCTTTTCTGTTGATTCTGGGGAAGTTCTAGAATATAAATTTTTTCTTGTACATGAGTTCCAGGTCTTGTCACAAAAAACAACCATCAAACAAAAACAGCAACAAAATTACAAAGACAGACATCAGGATGTTGATAATAAAAGATGTTTCCTTTTTAAATTTTATTTATTTATTTTAAGGGATTCACAATATAAGAGCACAGTTGTTCTCAGCTCACATTAAAGTTGCTCAGTTTGCCAAACAATTAGGTAATTGATGCTACCATCCACAGATGAGGGATACCATTTGTCATTTGTTTTTCTGGGACTGTGTTACTTCACTGAAGATGATATCTTCTAGATCCATCCATTTACCTGCAAAGCTCATGATGTCATCTTTCTTTACTGCTGCATAGAACTCCATTGTGTAGATGTACCACATTTTCTCTATCCACTCCGCAGTTGAGGGGCACTTGGGTTGGTTCCAGCTTTTTGCTATTGTGAAGCAAGCTGCAAAAAACATCCCTGTCGGGCTGGAGAGATGGCCTAGAGGTTAGGAGAGCCGACGCTCTTGCAGAGGACCCGGGTTCGATCCCCAGCACCCACATGGTGGCCGAGAACCATCTGAAACTCCAATTCCAGGAGAAACTTCCAGTTTCCAGGGGAATCCGACACCCTCTTCTGACCTCCGCGGCATTGCACGACACGGGTGCACAAACTTGCATGCAGACAGTACATTCATACACATACAGAAATAAATAAAATTAATTAAAAAAAATGTAAAAAAAAAAATCCCTGTCCATGAATCTCTGCAGTAAGATGAGTCTTGTGGGTACATACCAAAGAGTCGTATGGCTGGGTCAGGTGGCAAGCTCATTCCAAGTCTTCCAAGGGTTCTCCACACTGCTTTCCATAGTGGCTGTACAAGTTTACATTCCCACCAGCAATGGATGAGTGTTCCCCTTTCCCCACAACTTCTCCAACACTTGGAATTATTTGTTTTCTTGATCCTAGCCAGTCTTATTGGAGTGAGATGATATCTTAAAGTGGTTTTAATTTGCATTTCCTTAATTATTAGTGACATTGAACACTTGTTAAGATGTATCTCAGCCATCTCTTAATTCCTCACTTGTGAAGCCTCTGTTCAGCTCTTTGCTCCATCTACTGAGTGATTCATTTGTTTACTTTCTTCTTTGTTTTTTGAGTAGTGCATACATTCTGGAAATCAATGCCTTGTCAGATGTATCTGTGGTGAAGGAAGGTTTCCTCCCACTCTGTGGGTTTTTTCTTCACTTCCTTGATTCTTTCTTTTGATGTACAGAAGCTTTTGAGTTTAATGAGGTCCCATTTCTCAGTTGTCGACCTTAATTCTTGTGCAGCTGCTGCCTGATTTAAGAAGCCTTTTCCTACACCTATGTCTTGTAGGTTGTTGCCAAGTTTTTCTTCTATCGCCTTTAGAGTTTTGGGTTTCACAATGAGGTCTTTGATTCATCTGGAGTTGACTTTTGTACAGGGCGAGAGGTAGGGGTTGACTTTCATTCTTCTACAAGTGGTGATCCAGTTTTGCCAATACCACTTGCTGAAGATGCTGTCTTACCTCCATTGGTGTCTTCTTGGTCCCCTTGTCAAATATGAGATGGCTGATATTGTATGTGCTCAAGTTTGGATATTCAGTTTTGTTCCATTGGTCAACAGGTCTGTTTTAGTGCCAGTACCAAGCTGTTTTAATGGCTGTAGTATATTCTGAAGTCTGGTATAGAGATTCCCCCATGTAGTGCTCTTTTCACTCAGGGTTGCTTGGGGTCTTTTGTTTTTCCAAATGAAATTCAGGACGTTTTTTCCAGACCTGTGAAGAAACTCTTGGGGATTTTAGTTGAGATTGCATTACATCTGTACAAGAGTTTGGGTAGAATGGACATTTTTACTATATTAATTTTCCCAATCCATGAACAAGAGAGGTTTTTTTTTTTTCATGTTCTGATGTCTTCTTCAATTTCCTTCTTCAAGGAGTTAAAATTTTTTTTGTAGAGATCTTTGGTGTCTTTGGTTAGGTTTGCTCCTAGGTATTTTATTGTGTTTGAGGCTATTGTTAGTGGGAAGTTCTCCTTGTATTCCTTCTTCAGTTGCTTGTTGTTGGTGTAAAGAAAGGCCACTGATTTTTCTAGGTTAATTTTGTTTCCTGTGACTTTACTGAAACTCTTAGTTGTTTCTAGGAGTTTTCTGGTGGAGTTTTTAGCATCCCTTAAGTAAACAATCATATCATCAGCAAAAATGGATAGCTTGACTTCCTTATTTCTAATTAGTACTCCTTTAATTTCCCTTTCTTGCCTTATTGCCCTAGCACATGCTTCAAGCACTATGTTGAAGAGGAGTGATGACAGGGGGCAGCTTTTCGGAGTTCCTACCTTTAAAGGGAATACTTTTGTTGTTTCCCCATTTAGGATGATATTGGCTGTGGGTTTCCTGTATATAGCTTTGATTACATTGAGGAATGATCCCTCCAAACCAGTTCCCTCTAGGACTTTAAGATAAAGGGATGCTGGATTTCGTCAAAAGCTTTTTCTGCATCAATTGAGATGATCGTATCGTCTTTATCTTTCAGTCCATTTATATGTTTTATGATATTTATTGATTTTCATGTTGAATGTTCCCTGCATCTCTAGTATGAATCCAACTTGGTCATGATAGATGATCTTCTTGATGTGGGTCTGTATGCTGATTGCAAGTATTTTGTTGAGAATTTTTGCATTTGTGTTCATTAATGAGATGGGTCTATAGTTCTCCTTTTTGGTTGTATCTTTGCCTGGTTTTGGTAATACAGTGGGAGAATTCCCTCTGTATCCTTCTGAACAATTTAAGTAATAATCGTGGTAAGTCTTTTTGAAATGTTTTATAGAATTCTGCCATGAAACCATCTGGGCCTGGGATTTTTTTAGTTGGGAGGATTCTTATTACATCTTCTATTTCCTCATATATCATGGGTCTGTTTAAGCTGTCAATCACTTTTTGGTTCAGCTTTGGTGATTCCCAGGATTTCAGATATTCATCCATTTCTCCTAGGTTTTCAAACTTAGTAGAGTATGGTTTTTGAAGTATTCCCATATGATTTTCTGGATCTTTTCAATGTCTGTTGTGATATTTCCCCTTTCATCATGGATTGTATTGATTTGGAGTTATTCCTTCTTTCTTTTGGTTAACTGGGCTAGAGGTCTGTCTATCTTGTTTATTCTCTCAAAGAACCAACTTCTGGATTCATTGATTTTATGTACGGTTTTCTTTGTTTCTATTTCATTGATTTCTTCTCTGATTTTTGTTATTTCTTCCTGTATGTTGTGTTTAGGGTTCATCTTTTGTTGCCTCTCAAGTGCTCTTAGCTACAGTGTTAGATGATTCACTTGTGCTCTTTCTGTTTTTCTAATGTAGGGACCCAGGGCTGGGGATAGTTGCTCCTTTTTTCTGTCCTTCAAGCATTCTCTGAAGGTTTGGTTTTCCAGACATGTATTCTACCATCTTGTTTATGTAATGGAATATTTTTCTCTCTCCTTCAGCTATGATTGACATTTTCCCTGAGTATACTATCCTGGGTGGGCAGCTGTAGTCCTTTAACACGGAGAATGCTTTGTTCAACGTACTTTTCCTTTCATAGTTTGCACTGAGAAGTCAGTTGTAATTCTGATGGGTTCCCCTTATTTGTAACTTTTTGTTTCTCTCTTTTGGCTTTCAGAATTTTGTCTTTGTTTTGGGTGGTTAGCATTTTAACTATTATATGGTGTGGAGATTTTCTTTTCTGATCTTGTCTGTTTGGAGTTCGATGTGCTTCTTGTACTTGTATTGGTTTGTCTTTTTTTAGTTTGGGGAAATTTTCATATAATATTCTGTTGAAGATCTGATCAATACCATTCTCTTGGGATTCTTCTCTTTCCTCTATTCCTATGATGCAGAGGTTTGATCTTTTCATAGTGTCCCACAATTCCTGGTTGTTTCACTTTTGTGCATTTTTAAATTTTTCATAATCTTTACTTGAGGTTTTTAGTTGTTCTGTGTTATCTTCCAGGTCTGATATTCTTTGTTCTGCTTCCTCCATTCTACTTCTGAGACTTTTTCCATTCCTTTCTTCTTGATTGGATGAGTGTCTGATTTCCTTTTTCATTTCATCTTGTGATTTCTTTAGTATTTCCATTTTTTTTTTTGCAGCTTCTCAACCTCTTTGTGTAGCTCTTTGCTTAGCTGGTTGGTTTCCTTTTCTATTTCAACATGGAAGTGTTTCCACTTCCTTCTGGATTTTGTCATTTTCTTCTTCTAGTTCTTTCTGGCGTTTGTCATTCTCTCTCACTATGTCCTTGAGTTTTTCATTCTCTCTATTTCTCTGAGTTGTTCTTTATATTCTTTGAATATGTCTGCAATTGTTCCTCCAAGATCTGTGCCCTGGGCCATCCCCAGGGGGATCCCACTATAGGAATCTCCCACAGGGTTGGCAGAGCTTCGTGTGGAATTATCCTGCACCTTTTCCATATTGTCCCTTTGTAGTGACTTTGGCATGTGAGTTTTCTTTGCCTGTATTCCAAAGTGAATCCCAAATGCCTCTTCACTGTATTAATAGCTTGCTTTGCTTGCCTCCTTCAGATGCTTGTTTGTTTGTTTGATTTGTTTTTCTCCTTGCTTATGGAGTGTTGACTTGTCTAAGTTTTTGGCTTTCTATTGGAAGTCCAATTCACTCTTCCCTTTCTGTTCTGAAGGTTATCCAAATATTCCCCTTGGACACTCCCTCAGCAATTCCATTTGGTGGGGGGTGGGGCAACATGCCTGTTTAACCCAATACTCTGTGCTTCAGGTGGTTCTGGGAAATTCTTGATCTAAGCTTTGTGCACTCAAGTCTCACAATGCCAACAGGCCCACCTCTTATAGCAGTTAGCAGGGAGAATCTGTCCCCTCAAGACAATGATTGAATTATTCAACAGCCAGGACGATGAGACACTTATCCAACAACCCTGTGATATAATTATCCAAGAATCTGCCTGGCTGATTTGCCTGTCTCCTACCTGTGCTTCAGGTAGGCCTGGGAAAACCCCGATCTAAGCTCTGTGCACTCCATAAAAGATGTTTCTTAAGAGAACCTGTTAAAATAGAGGCAAAAGCACTGTTGGAGTAGGTCAGCATTCAAAGACCAAGTTGATCAAAGCAAATGATAAAGGACTGTTTAATAAACTGCTATTGGAAGAAAAGGTAAAGAATGGTAAAAAGTATTAGGCAACCTTAAGCTTAATGAACTCTAACGAATATTACAATTTTAGATAACTCAGAGCACATGAGTACAAAGCTCTGGGCCTGAAATGGACTAAGTAATTTATAGTGCAAATAATTCACTCTTTTTTAGGGTCTATACGTCCATGTCAAAACAGCTTGAAGTTGTATCAAACAGGAAGTTTGATCAGCTTTTTCACTGTTTACTTTACTTGGCAATCTATAAAAATAAAATTTTTCATCTTCTTTTTAATAATGAAAGGTTCTACTGTGTTGGCACATGCCTTTAATCCTAGCACTCCGGAGTCAGAGGCAGGCAGGCAGGTCTTTGTGAATTCAAGGTCAGCCTGGTCTACAGAGTGAGTTTCAGGACAGCTGGGGTTATAGGGAGATCCTGTCTCAAAAAGAAAAAAAAAAAGAAATTTTCTCCATAGATCATGGAGAAAGAAAAATGTTGTCTTTGGAATTATTTATATTTTTGTCTCTTGTTGTATTCGGGCACTTTTAAGGAGAAAAATAAACTATATTAATGGATTATCAGGAAATAAGGTTGCTCTTTTCACTCTTCTTTATGAGGCTTTCCAATTCTAAATGGGGATATATATATATATATATATATATATATATATATATATGGCACTTTAGAGGCTGAAGCAGAGAGATTGTGATTTTGAGGTCAGCCTGAACTGCAGAGTGAGTGCAGTTCAGAAAGAGACAGTGACAGAGAGTCAGAGAGAGAAGAAAAGAAGGAAGAGATAAAGGGAGAATGGAAGGAAGAAAGGAAGGAAAGAAGGAAGGAAGGAAGGAAGGAAGGAAGGAAGGAAGGAAATAAAAGGAAAAGATTATTGGGAAGGAGAAAATTTTCAGGTCAGAAGTATATTTAAGGTATTTTACCTGGTAGCTTAAATTTATGATCAAACACTATCAGGAAAGACATGCATGCAGAGATAAACTCATTTACTCATGATAAATTATTCTGTGGGTATTTACATGGATTTTGTTTATTAGAAAAGCTTAAGCTAGAAAAATTAGAATGGTAGATCTGAATGTGTAAGAAAATTCTTCAAAGGTACTGAAAACCAGTAAACTTCCATGACCTTTGAATGGCCTAAATCCTGATGATTATTCAGATTGGTAGTTTTCCCAAAGGGTCTGGTTATGGTCATCAACATCCATCATATCAGCACTCTAAGTGAACATAGCAGCAGTATTACAGGTTTGTTCATATACTATCTATAGTCACAGTTTGAAAACAGGCACAGGACATCTGCCACATTTATTTCTTAGTCCCTTGGTGGCACTGTCAAAAAAAAAGATAACAAAGAAAATGTAATAAGAAACTGGATAAAAATAAATTATCAGTAAGGTTAACAACTACATGAAATTCTGAAATTGTTATTAACCTATTTTCTTTTGCCAGCTTCACCTACAACTTTGCCTTTCATTCTTTCTTGTGCTTAATTAAAATATATAAAGCATTCATGGTATATCATTTTCTGTAACTATATTCACAACAAAGTAAATACTGGAGTAGAGAAATTATGTTCCAGATGAATAAGTACCTGATTCTACAGAAATTATACCAATAAAACAAACACTTTTGGCTGAATTACATATTTTTACTTGGAATAACCATGAGCAAGCATACTGAGTATTTATTTTCCTTTGCAAATAATTAGACGGCATAGAGAGTAGTACAAGATGTTTATGGGGCTGGAGAGATGGCCTAGCGGTTAAGAGCTCTGACTGCTCTTCCAGAGGACCTGGGTTCGATCCCCAGCACCCACATGGTGGCTGAGAATCATCTTTAACTACAGTTCCAGGGGAATCTGATGCCCTCTTCTGACCTCCACAGCACTGCACCACAAGGGTGCACAAACCTACATGCAGACAATACATTCATACACATAAAAATAAATAAATAAATAAAATTTAAAAAAGATGTTTATATATAACATGATACAGTATAAATAATACAAATTTTTAAAAATGTACAGAAAAATCCGATAAATAATTGTATCTGTCTATGATAAGCACAAAGTTCTTAATCAGGGTTGCCAGTATTCTGATTTTTAAATACTTACTGGGATAAGGTAAGGCACATATGAAAAACATGTAACTTACTAAAGTTAATTTTAAGAAGTACAGCAAACAAGGCAGCAAATAATGACTACAGTAAATTGTTGTGTACCAGTTTTAACATAAAAGTATTGAGAGAGGAAATGATCACTTGAAAAAAGGGAACTAGGGGGTGAGAATGAACTGACCCTTTAGAACACAATATACAAAATAATTTATTGTATATTTTGCAAGAAAGCATCAGGCTTGGCAGTAACTACAGTGAGACCTACAGCACAAAGCAGGCGGTACAGCTATGGACTTGAAGGTGGGGGATAAGGTTATGAAGTCTTTTTTACAGTTAGAGTGTGTTTCTCTGTGTGAAGTTTCTTGTCATAGCATGGCAATGGATACAATCCAGTGTGAAGTCCTAGGCTGTTAATTTCAGCTTCTGTGCACATAATTTACAGTGTATAATTCTGCTATATATTAGGTGCTCTGTAAATAAGAGCCATAGAGATAAAGGCTTCCCTGGTCAAGGTTTTGGATCATAGGGTGCAAGTTGCAGCTCTATGGTGTGAAGTTATAGAATCATGCTCACACTTTTGGATTCCTAGGTGATGCTTATGTGAATTCTCTAATGGAGGGGTTGCTCCAATTTCTGGTCTCTTATATATTGTCCTTACTTCCTTCCAGTTGTTAGTTTCCATGGTGCAGGGTAATTTTGTATGCAAAATATTGTTAAATTTTCTATTTAGATCTTAATGGAATAATATTTCAATTTTGCAATTTAGGTCACTCACTGGAGGACATCACTGTGAAAGACCAAAATATTCCACTCCAACATGTGCTTTTTGTCATAGTTCCAGCTATTCTTAATAAATAATTTATTATTTTTATTTTATATGTGTGAGTGTATTGCCTGCATGGATATAAGTGTGTCCAGGCTGTGGAATGCCTATGGATGTCAGAAACTGGCTTCAGATCTTCTGGAACTAGAATTATGGATAGTTGTTAACCATTGTGTGGGTGCTGGGATCTGAAGTCACTTCTTCTCCAAGAGCAACCAATGCTCTTAACTGCTGAGCCACCTCTCAAGGCCCCCAAGATTTATCTTTGAGAAGATATAGACACAGTAGTAGCTCTAAAAACTTCCCTTTTGCAGAAAAGTTACATAGTTAAATTAATCTAATTGTAAAGTTGCTATTTCATGAAGAGGACCCTCTCCAGATGAATTTTATTAAGCTTATAGATTATTAATATCCACAAAATGCAATCTTTGTTCAGCACACATTTCCTCCCTTCACCTTTTCTTAAGTTGTTACCATCCCTTCTCTCAGAAACCTTAGGCCTCTACATATTCGTATAATTCATCATTCTGGAAAATGTGTCAATCCTTCAGCCCCTCTGTGAGTATTGTGGTATATTGTGTACATAATTAAATGTAATTCTCTCCTGATGGCATATTTAATGTCCCTTTAACTTATAGCTTGTCAAAAGAGCCCAGAAAGGTAACTGGCAGCCATATTTCAATTCCCTTTATCAGATAAGGATACATACCTTCAGTTAAGTTACAGATTTTCAAAGATTAGAGAAGGAATTTGATCTATTTTTGCTAAAATTTCCTTAAAAACCAGAGAGAGAGAGAGAGAGAGAGAGAGAGAGAGAGAGAGAGAGAGAGACGGTAGTAACAGAAAATGAATAGGAGAGTATTTCCTGGATGATTGCAACAGTTAAATGAAAAAATAAACAAATAGTCACAATTGTAGGGCAAAGCATGAGCAAACTCTGCCTCCATGTATTTTAAATTTGCATTAAAGATTTCCTCGTATATTTTGAGCTCTAACCTAACTTGTCTATACAGAATGCAACCTACTCTTGTTATAATTATCTGAGTCACAGCAAATTACAAGATGTCCAATGTTCAAGTTACCCTCAAGTAAGACAGATGTGATGTGCGACCCACTCTTTACGTCATGCCCACTTTCTGTATGTCACATCTTTTCTTCTGAAAGTAGATATAATGCTGTTAGGCATACCAGAGATGCAGAGATGGTTCAACATATGAAAATCAACAAATATCATCAAGCATATAAATGGACTGAGAGACAAAAACCACACCATCATCTCAATTGACAGGGGAAAAGCCTTTGACAAAATCCAGCGTCCCTTCATGCTTAAAGTCCTAGAGGGAATTGGATTGGAGGGATCATTCCTCAATATAATCAAAGCCATATATAGGAAACCCACAGCCAATATCATCCTAAATGGGGAAACGACAGAAGCATTCCCTTTAAAGGTAGGAACTCGGCAAGGCTGCCCCCTGTCACCACTCCTCTTCAATATAGTGCTTGAAACACTAGGACGATAAGCCAAGAAAAGGAAATTAAAAGAGCACTAATTGGAAAAGAGGAAGTCAAGCTATCCATTTTTGCTGATGATTACTTAAGGGCTGCTAAAAAACTCCACCAGAAAACTGCTAGAAACGATTAAGTGCTTCAGTAAAGTGGCAGGATACAAAATTAACCTAGAAAAATCAGGAGCCTTTCTTTACACCAACAACAAGCAACTAAAGAAGAAATTAAAGGAGACCTTCCCACTCACAATAGCCTCAAAAACACCTAGGAACAAACCTAACCAAAGACACCAAAGATCTCTATGACAAAAATTTTAAGCCCTTGAAGAAGGAAATTGAAGAAGATATCAGAAGATGGAAAAAACTCCCTTGCTCATGGATTGGGAAAATTAATATAGTAAAATATGCATTCTACTCAAACTCTTGTATAGATTTAATGCAATCCCAATCAAAATCCCCAAGAGTTTCTTCACAGTCTTGGAAAAGAAAACTCCTGGGGAGCTCTATACCAGACTTCAAACTATACTACAGGGCTATAGTCATAAAAACAGCTTGGTATTGGCACAAAAACAGATCTGTTGACCAATGGAACCAAACTGAATATCCAAACTTGAGCACATACAATTTCAGCCATCTCATATTTGATAAGGGGTCCAAGAAGACACAATGGAGAAAAGACAGCATCTCCCGCAAGTGGTGTTGGCAAAACTGGATCACCACGTGCAGAAGAATGAAATTAAACCCCTAACTCTCATCCTGTACAAAGTCAACTCCAGATGGATTAAAGACCTCAACGTGAAACCTCAAACTCTGAAGGCGATAGAAAAAAAAATAATTGGCAGCAGTCTACAAGACATAAGCATAGGAAAGACTTCCTAAATCAGACAGCAGCTACACAAGAATTAAGGTCGACAATTGACCAATGGTACCTCATTAAACTTGAAAGCTTCTGTACATCAAAAGAAATAATCAAGGAAGTGAAGACAAATCCCATAGAGTGGGAGGAAACCTTCCTTCACCACAGATACATCTGACAAAGCATTGATTTCCAAAATACTTAAACTACTCAAAAAACAAAGAAGAAAGAAAACAAATGACCCTCTCAATAGATGGAACAAAGAGCTGAACAGAGAGTTCACAAGTGAGGAATTAGAGATGGCTGAGAAACATCTTAAGTGTTCAACATCATTAATCATTAAGGAAATGCAAATCAAAACCACTTTAAGATATCATCTTACTCCAAAAAGACTGGCTGGGATCAAGAAACAAATGATACCAAGTGCTAGAGAGGTTGTGGGGAAAGAGGAACACTCATCCACTGCTGGTGGGAATGTAAACTGGTACAGCCACTATGGAAAGCAGTGTGGAGAACCCTTGGAAGACTTGGAATGAACTTGCCACCCGACCCAGCCATAACACTCCTGGGCATGTACCCACAAGACTCATCTTACTGCAGAGATACATGCACAGCCATGTTTATTGCAGCTCTCTTCACAATAGCAAGGAGCTGGAACCAACCCAAGTGCCCGTCAACTGCCCCTCAACTGAGGAGTGGATAGAGAAAATGTTGTACATCTACACATGGATTTCTATGCAGTGGTAAAGGAAGATGACATCATGAGCTTTGCAGGTAAATGGCTGGAGCCAGAAGATATCATACTGAGTGAAGTAATGCTGTCCCAGAAAAACGAATGAGGAATGGTATCCCTCATCTGTGGATGCTAGCACCAATTACCTAATTGTATGGCAAACAACAACGGCAATGTGATCTGAAAACAACTGTACTCTTATATTTTGAATCCCTTAAAATATAATAAATTAAAAAAATGCTGTTAGGCATTCTGAATCATTTTGTTTGGGATTGGTTCCTAATTGTATAATCACAAACAAAATTAAGACTTTACAATCTAGATTTATTTTAAAACGTTTGACAGCCAATAAAGGGCTTTGATGTACTGCAGGAAACTTCATAAACCTCCTTAAGGAACATAGGATACATGATGGAGCTGAAAACATGCAAGTACTGTTTTCCATATTGAGCCAGAAGGTTTTTGTTTAATTATTTTCTAACTAAACTTTGATCTTTCTTTTATATTAGGCCCCCCCTTTTTTAAAATACAGTGTTACCTTACGCTGAGGGGGCATATGAACTATAGAATTTGTTATAGACTCCCTCTTATAGTAATACTATAATTTGTCTGGATCACAGAAACTTAATGCTTTCTTCTTTAAATAGTTGAATAGTATTTTTAGTTATGAAATTAGGTTACAATTCACTATGGGCAGAACATTAAAGTAAAACTTGAAATGGATGTAAACAACATTTGTTCAGTGTTAACTTTATGCACAGGTTTGAGTAGGAATTCTAGACTTAGTGAAGGTACCTAGACTAACACTGGCCAAATTACAGAAGCTTCAATTTGGACAAATTTGTCTATTTCAAAAATTTAATGGAAAAAGAGAACATAAGCCATACAAAAAGTCAATAAATAAAATAAATAAATACCCATGGAAACACACTTGGATGTGTTTGTTAATTGGTTCCTAGTGGCATGTAAAAGGCTAAATTAATCTAAACTGCCTCATTAAGTGAGTCTCTGAAAAACAACTAAATGAACATCATAAATAATATACAAAGGTGTTGATGAAAGAAGATTAGACTGGACTCTGAATTAAGCCCAAATTTAACAGGGACTCACTTGAAAATGTCATTTGCTCTCCTTTCTCTTGGGTTTTTGCCTCTTTATAATCCTTGTCACCAAACAGAATCTCTTCCACAGACTCTGGTTAAAGAACTAAAAGAAAGTAAATCCCATTTTGATGTTAATTCAAGAGAAGAACAAAAAAGACATCTAGGATGAAGACCTTCATTACACCATCTATCATGTTTTGCTGTCTATGATGATGTTGAGAAAATGCTGTTCCCTGTATTAAGTTACTACATACTGTGTTAAATAGTGATTATTTTAGAGTGTGCATTTCCCTGAGATACTATTTTCCAAACACCTTTTGACTTCATTTTGAGAATGGAGGATGGATAAGTACCCCAAGGAGTACATGAATGCAAGATTTATCAACACCCATGCAACCCAGATTGATAAATGACTTTTTCCTGGGATTTGAAAGCATACCACTCTATATATTTAAAGTGCAAATTGAGACTGTAATGGCACATGTGTATATTAAAATAATATAAGAGAATTCTCCACACTGCTTTCCGTAGTGGTTGTATGAGTTTACATTCCCACCAGCAGTGGAAGAGTGTTCCTCTTTATGGAAAACATTGTGGAGAATCAATATAAGACTCAAAATGAGCCTACCACATGACGTGGCCATAGCACTCCTGGGCATATAACCACAACACTCATCCCACCACAAAGATATATGCACAGCTATGTTTATTGTAGCTCTCTTCGCAATAGTGAAGAGATGGAACCAACCCAAATGTACCTCAACTGACAACTGGATAACAAAAACGTGGTACATCTACACAATGGAGTTGTATGCATCAGTAAAGAAAGATGACATCATGAACTTTGCAAGCAAATGGATGGAACTAGAAGCCATTATGCTAAGTGAAGTAACACAGTCCGAGAAAAAACAAAAGGGTGAAGGGTTTCCCTCATTTGTGAATGCTAACACCAAATCCCCAGTTGGCAGGCAAGCTGAGCAACTTTATTATTATATTTCTTTGTATCTGAAAGCAACTATTATAATGTGTTATAATGTGAATCTCTTAATGAGCTCTAGAATTGACCTACCACTCATATTCAAAAATTGTAATTACCATATATGGGTGGAAGATATGCATTCATATTTTAGAGTAATATAAAATTAAAGGGATAAATGTGAACCCCAAAACATATTTCGGAGGTCATAATTTTGATACATATGTGTTATTTTTATAGATATAATTTAGATTAATACAAAGGGGAGGGAAAAACAACAACATATGGACTGGGTCAAAGAATTGATTGATACAGTTAAATTCTGCCCAAAACAACAAGCCTCTTCAGAAAAAATGCTTGGAAAGACTGAGAGAAAGATACAAGATATGTATGGCAGAATGCATAAACTGGAGTGGGGAGAGGGGCAGGGAGAGGGGAATGTATACAAATTGGACTAAAATATGATGAATGAAATACACAAAATGTCAATAAAAGAGAACCTAAAAAATAGTATCAGAGAAATGAGGCCCAAGCACTTACTGAACACGGTAAATAAAGAAAAATGTATAACTATGATATCTAAAATAAGCAATGGTGACATCAGCCCTGATGACAACCAAGTATATGTGTCAAGGATCAAAAGACAGAGATCTTAGACTTTGTTAGGTGCTCCAGCTAAGGTTGGTCTCTGCTGTTAACATGGTCTACTTAACTGATCTCTGACTGACCTACATTTCATCCATTTGAACCTGTCATCCATTCACCTAATATTTGTCGATGACTTGGTGCTGATCATTAACTTGTTTAGCTGTACTGTACTCTTTAGCTTCAATGTCAAAACTGCTACCCACAGCACTCTGACTCACAATAGCAGCTTCACCTGAAGCTCAGTTCAGGATTGCTATTTTATCTTTGAAATTCCTAGCTTCTTTAAACGTTTGTTACCATAATGGAACCTACATATATACATTTAGAGTTAGAAATATTCATGGTGCATGTGTGATCTGAGAGTTAATAGTAATTTACATTGGAATAAGAGAATCTGCATTCTCTTTGTTCAAGATTACCAAGGAGAGTGATAATACCTAGGAAATTGTCATTCAAACACAGTATCTTGTGAATTTATTGTCATTCAATAATTGTGACATTGTAGAAAGATGAACTCCAAATGTTTTCATCTACAGCTCTAACATAGTATGCTCATGAAATCAATTAAAATTTTAAAAGAGACCTATGTTGGACCTAGATGTTAATATAATGCTCAGATTTCAATTTGTAAAAATTTGGCATCATAATTAAAGCTGACAGGGGAAAATATAAAGGGACTACAGAAAGTACTAAGATAAGTAGGAACCAAGAAAATAGTCAATATTAGTAAGCCACAGCCCGAAACTATATCATCATCAGAGTCTAAAGCAAAATAACTATTTTATTGTGAATATTAGTACTATTAGATTATTCAGGAATTTTCACTAAACCATTTCTTACAGTAACTAATTTAGGAACAGTATCTTCAGTTTTAGATGCACAGAGAGAAAGATTATATTCGGGTTGATGGAGAACTCAGAGCTCACTCTGGAACAGTCACAGATGGCTGTGAGTGATCCAGACACACAGAAGGTTATTGCTAAGAAAACAGCCAGTCTGGTGGATTACATAAAAATCACATAAAGTTGGTTTTCTTTTTGACTAAGAAGGTGTCTGATTCAATCTATAAATGGCACATATAATATGATAGTCAAAGCAGTTGACATACTTCCTATGTAAGCCACATGGGACTGGCTTTATGAAGATCAGTATATTTACCTAATAAATATGAGAAATACTGAGGTCATTTATTACACTTGCTGTGCATAAGAAGTCCCTTTTGCATATAATTCCATGTATATTTCCTGCTGTATGATTGAGATACCATAAGAAAAGTCTTAAGAAATGAGTTGTCTCATGTTCAGCTTGGGGGTACAAATGAAACCACTAACAGGAGATTAAGAAAAGGTAAAAGGCTTAGGGAAGGGCTCTGTCCAAGGAGGTAGGATATTTTTTTAAAAAATGGGGATACTTTATTTGGGGAAGAAGGAGGGAGGTTAAGAAGGGAGAGGGACAAGAGACATAAGTAATTCTTAGGTATGAAAAAGCAGAGGGAAATACATTAGTTCAAAAGCCTACCAAAATATACACACACAAAACATCTGTGCATAAGTGCATGTGTATAGGTGAAGGCTATATAGCAAGGAACACAGTACTAGACAGGAGCAAACTCACTTCTAGTTGTTGGCCAGGGTAGTCTAAGAGACTAGCAAAATAGCACAGGCTATTGTCACAGCCCTTGATTAACCCACAGAATTTGAAGGTAAGGCCTTATTACTGAATTGAAGATATACTTAAGACACAGGACTTCAACAATAGAGCTGCAACTGACCTGGGAATCTCCTCCCTGAAGAGTAGCTCTCATAGTTTCACAAGATGCTGCTAAAGAAAAGAACAATGTCCTAACCCCAGCATTAAAGCCTAGTATCAACTACAATGACCAACACAGCAAACTATCTCTATAAGTGCAATAGTGGCATTTTTATCTTGTGGGTAATCAATAGCTATCTAATTGGATTTAAAGCCATCTCAGTGAGAGGGAAACCATGTGTGGTAATGTAAATATAGTCAAGTATGGATGGCTGGGAGAGGTTAGTGATCTGTATTAGTCAGGGTTCCCTAAAGAAACAGAAATAACAGGATGAATATATAGCTATATACAATTTATTGATTTGCTCACGTGACAGAGTTCAAGGAGTCCAACAGTAGCTGCACCACACTACAAAGGCTGAGAAAATCCAGGGAACTGCTCAGTCCGCAAGGCTGTATGTCTCAGTAGTCCCAATCTAGTGCTGAAGGCCCAAATGGATTCCAGGAGATCTGCCGGTCTCTGTACATGCTGGGATACGAAAGGTTAATCACAGCAGGAAGACAAACTCACCAGATGAGAGAGGCAAGCCGCAGGAGAAAAAGGGACCAGCTCCTTCTGCCGTGGCCTTTTATACAGCCTGCCGGCAGAAGATAATGCCCACATTTGGGGTGGGCCATCCGGATTGAGGTGGTCCAATCCAAACATACCTTTTCTCTTATTTGTTCCTTAGTCCAGTCAAGTTGACACACAGGATTAACCATCACAAGTCTACCCCTTGTCAACTTGACACCCAATAAATACCCTCTCCTTATGTTATGCTTAAATGTCAATTGCAAACAATGGCAAGGTCATAATTCCACCTAACATGTTATAAGTGTCTCATGTGCAATAGCAAAGCATTATATCTTAGAGTAGGTGGTAATGTCCTTGAGGAACACTTAGTCCTTCAGTATCTAATAACCTAAATATGACAACACTTAACTTATCTCAGTTGCACATTCAAAAGAGAACAACACAAGTATTCGCTTAATATATATATGTATGAACAAGCACATTCTTAACCAAATAGGACAAAAGTTAATATCTATTATAATCCACGTTTCTGCAACTGGTCCCTTGGCTTCAGCTGATATTTATGACTACCTTCTTCTACGACCCATTCTGTATTTCCTCCACCATCAGCAAGCACCTCTGCAGGTCTTGGCTCTTTCCCTGGAAGAGTGACCCATACCTTCATCCCTGAAGGGTCTGAGCCATTTATTGTCCTGTCTGGTTTGGGTTGTTGGAGTTTCCCATTGACCTTAACCATAGGACATGGTAGCAGCAGAAGGAACCCTACAGCATCTCCTGCCTTCCAGACGTAATCTTCCTTGCCCCCATTGTGGAGAAAAAGTCCAATTTCCCCCTGGTAGTCTGGATCAATCACTCCTCCTACTACTGTTATTCCTTCCTTAGCCTGTTGGCTTAAAGGCAGTAGAAGCCGAAAATGCCCAGGGGGAAGTCTTAGCTTCCAGTTCAATGGAACGTTTGCTGTATCTCCTGGCAAAATCACTCCCCCCATTGGAGCCAAAACATCTAGACGAGCAGAACGCAAGGTCGTGGGTACAGGAAGCAAAAATTTTCCTACTGGATCACTAGGGGTGATAGAAAGTGGAATCATTCCCACTTCCACAACTTGGTTCCTGGACCCATGAATTTTGGCTATAGGAGAAACAGTACCATATAGTGGATGCTGATTCAAAGCATACACTGCTTGCTGGAGAACCTTGCCCCAGCCCTCCAGGGTATTGCTACCTAATTGGCACTGTAACTGTGTCTTCAAGAGGCCATTCCATCGTTCTATCAAGCCAGCTGCTTCTGGGTGGTGGGGAACATGGTAAGGCCATTGGATACCATGACCATGGGCCCACAGTCGCACTTCTTTGGCTATGAAGTGAGTTCCTTGGTCAGAATCGATGCTGTGAGGAATACCGCAATGGTGGATAAGGCATTCTGTAAGTCCCTGGATGGTAGTTTTGGCAGAAGCATTATGTGCAGGAAAGGCAAATCCATAACCAGACTAAGTATCTATTCCTGTAAGGACAAAACGCTGTCCCCTCCATGATGGAAGTGGTCCAATGTAGTCAACCTGCCACCAGGTTGCCGGCTGGTCACCCTGGGGAACAGCACCATATCGGGGGCTCAATGTTGGTCTCTGCTGTTGGCAAATCTGGCACTTGGCAGCAGCTGTAGCCAGATCAGCCTTGGTGAGTGACCACAGGATGAGTTCTGGGACATGCTGGGCCCACTGTGAGTCGGACTTCAGCCAAAACTCCATTTATCACCTGACCTCCATAGGCCCCTACTTTAACCTTAGGGCCACAATGCTTTTTATGGTCTCCTGGGATCAGTGTCAACTCAGAACCAGTATCCAATAGGCCTCGAAAAGTCTGATTATTTCCTTTTCCCCAGTGTACAGTTACCCTAGTAAAAGGCCTCAGGTCCCTCTGGGGAAGGACAGGAGGAAGGCAAACAGCATAACTCTTTGGTATTGTGACAAGGTCCTTCCTCACTGGAACCCGGCCACCCCTTCATTCAAGGGGTTCTGGGTCTGTGAACTGTCTCAAGTCTGGAAACCGGTCAACTGGGCGGGATTCGCTACTCCTAAAATCAAATGTTGACTTCCTGTCATTCGTTCTAGAGCTTTTCTGCTTATACAGATCAAATAAAAACTTAGTAGGCTTCTTATGTATTTGGTTCCTGGGAACACCATGATTAATTAGCCAGTTCCAAAGATCATTTCGGGTCATGCCATTATAGGTATTGTTTTGCCTTTGCCACCCATTATGATAATTACTGTAACTACGCTCATCTGGCCTTCTGCGATTCAGTGCTGCCACCTGACGCCTACCCTGAGGTCCTGTTAGACCTACTACGTGTACATTTAATTTATGCAAACGAGCCACAACTTCTCTAACTGTAAGATCTGGCATAAGAAATAGAGCAAAAACAAAGCTCTTCAAATGTTCTGGTGTCTCTCTCAGTACTTTCCATCTTATAAATTCAGTGAGTGGCATGTCCTCTGGGTCCTCATATTGTGGAGAATGTGGTTTTACACTTCGAATCCACTCGAGCATGCCCATCTGCCTGACCCTCACAATCCCTTCATCAATACTAAGCCAAGGAATATCAGGCATCTCTAACTCGCTGTTAGTAGGCCATGTTTTAATAAATACATCAGCCAACCATTCAAATAAACTTTTAACACCTTTTTTAACTGCTCGAGCTTCCATGTTAAACCTAGAATCTCTACTCAGTGGGCTCATATCGATAAACTCAGTATGATCCAATTTTATATTCCTTCCACCATTATCCCACACCCTTAAAATCCATTCCCACACATATTCCTTAGGCTTCTGCCGGAATGAATCAGCAAACTCATTAATTTCTTTAGTAGTATATCGCACCTCCTCGTGGACCACACTTTCTATCTCACCTTGAGGGGCTTGCTTAGACTTCAATCTGGTTATAGGTCTAGAGGCAACAATTGTTGGGCCCTGAGGGACATCAGCTCCCACTGGGAGGGGGGGATTAATTTCCTCAGGCAAGGGTGGGGAGGAGGGATCTGCAGGGTGTGGATTCTCTGCTGAGGGTGGGGAGGTTAATTCCTCAGATAAAGAAAATCCCTCAGAATCCGAGGGTTCAAAATCCTCATCATCATAGTTCTCCCACACATCTCCATCCCAAGTTTCAGGGTTCCACCCTTTCCCCACCAGTGCTCTCACTTTAACTGCTGACACTTTTCGTGGCTGGGAATTAAATTTGCGTTGTAAATCAGCCAACCGTATAATAAGGGCTCCAGCTTGATTTTCTGCTGCTTTAGCTCTTTGGCTGCTGGAGAGAAGATTCTCTTCCAGAGCACACTTGGAAACCTATAAACTGTTGTTTCGAATCCGGAGCTGGTCATTTTTATCACCGAGCTCCTTATTTTCGTCTATCAGTTTATCCAGACATGCTAGGAGCAACAAGGCAACATCATTATTTTCCTGATTTTTCTGCAATTTCTCGAACGTTTTATATATAGAGTCACTAAATTCCTTGCTTCTCACAAGAGGTGAGTTAGGTGAGTCAAATGGATCTATCTTCATAATTAGTTCAAATAGTCTGCACCAAGGATTATCATTCCTCTTCATGCCACCAGGAAAGCCTTCAGTAACTCTAGGCTTCATTGAGTTGGAGAGCTGGCTCCAGAGACTTCCAAGCCCCCTAAAGAAATTCATCCTTTCAATTCTGTTTCTCTAGAACCACTCCTGGTACCAGAATCTGTATTAGTCAGGGTTCTCTAAAGAAAAAGAAGTAACAGGACGAATATATAGCTATATACAATTTATTGATTTGCTCATGTGACAGAGTTCAAGGAGTCCAACAGTAGCTGCACCACACTGGAAAGGCCAAGAAAATCCAGGGAACTGCTCAGTCTGCAAGGCTGGATGTCTCAGTAGTCCCAATCTAGTGCTGAAGGCCTGAATGGATTCCAGGAGATCTGCCGGTCTCAGTACATGCTGGGATCCGAAAGGTTGATCACAGCAGCAAGACAAACTCACCAGATGAGAGACACGAGCCGCAGGAGAAAAAGGGACCAGCTCCTTCTGCCATGTCCTTTTATATAGCCTGACGGCAGAAGGTAATGCCCACATTTTGGGTGGGCCATCCGGGTTGAGGTGGTCCAATCCAAACATCCCTTTTCTCTTATTTGTTCCTTAGTCCAGTCAAATTGACACACAGGATTAACCATCACATGATCCTGGAGAAAAATCTCTAAATCTGTCAAATCCCTAGACAAATGTAATTTCTTACTATATGCTAAATAATGGTCTTTACATTTACAGACAATTATTCTTGTCACTACTCATCAAAGTATCTTTTTTTTTTTAACAACAGATAGAAACTATTACAGAGTTCCACAACAGGGCACACACAAAGAATAAGTGTGTGTGGGGTGTGTGTGTGTGTGTGTGTGTGTGTGTGTGTGTGAAATCATCAGCTCTGACTGATACATCTACAATGGAACCTCTACACCTAAGTCTCAGGGAGCATAGTGGAACAGGGGATAGAGATAATGCAAATGCACCTTTCAACTCTCACCAACAAATCTTCCTCCTGCAATAGATATTGATGAAAACAGAAGACCAGAACATGAAAAATGTAAGGAAGAGACTGCAGATTGAGTGTCCCTGGATAGGACTTCTATATTAAAACTCACCCACCCAGAGTGCCAGGGACCATTGCAGAAGACAGGTCAGAAAGATTTTAAGTGCCATGGGTCATATATTATCATAAGGAAACAGAGTTTTCCAGGCTCCAGGGACCTTGCGCATATGAAATTACACCAGTGATGACAGCATGAACACTCCCAATGCAAACTCAGACAAAAACCTAGCAAAAACTCACTTTAGCTGAGAAACTATTGTAGCTGATCACTGTTGAGTGAGGAAGAACTGATCTTCTTTAGGAGAGTGATGATAAATAGGCTAAACCGACTCCAGTGAATAAACTCCAAAAGACTTCTGGGTACACACACGTGAATTGATAGACCTTAACATCTGTGACAGAATGTCTGAAATTCAGTGGGTGGGCTATAAGAAGGTATGTTGAAACCGGAGGTGTTGTACATATAAGTAGCATTTTATTGTATGAACTGCACAATATTTAACTAAAATATATATATCAAGGTATGCATTCATAAAATGCACAGAAATTCAATAAAATATATTGGAATTTTTTTTTAAATGAAGCAGAATACTTTTCATTTATTTTTATTGTAAATTTATCTGTGTATACATTGGATCTTGATCATATCTGATTCTCCCAGTCCAAGTTCTTATTTGACCTCCCACAACATATCTCCCTCCCACCTTTATGACCTTTTACTAACAATGCATTGAGCCCACTTGGTGCTGTCAAGACCCAAATAGTGGCCACACTCCAAAGGAAAGTCATCTTCCCCTGGAACAGGAGCCATCAACTGCTATTAGCTCCTCAGCCACGTGTGGAGTTTAATGAACCCTTCCTGTATCCACAGTAGTATGTTAAGCTGCTGTTCAGGTCTTGTGTAGGTGACTATAGAATGTGTAAGTTTTTTAAACAGTTATTAATAAATAAGATAGATTTGTCGGAGAGATGATCAGTGGTGAATAGCACTGGCTGTTCTTTTTGAAGACTAAGGTCCAGATCTCAGCATCCATATGGGAGCTAACAACAGCCCATAACTCCATTTCCAAGTGAACTAACACCTTTTCCTGACCTCTTCAGGCACTGTACAACCTGACTGCACTTATATACATGCAAGCGTAAAACTAATACACAAAAAATAATAGATGATAGATGCTGGGCATGGTGGTATATGCCTTTAATCCTAGCATTTGGGAGTTCAAGGAAAGCCTGGTCTACAGAGTTCCAGGACACCTGGGGCTACAGGAAGACCCTGTCTCAAAAGGACCAAAAAATTGATGATAGATAGATAGATAGATAGATAGATAGATAGATAGACAGATAGACAGACAAATAGAAGCACAAAGTTAAAATAGAGATTGGGCTGGAGAGATTGCCTAGCGGTTAAGAGTGCCGACCACTCTTGCAGAGGACCCAGGTTCGATCCCCAGCACCCACATGGCGGCCAAGAGCCATCTGATACTCCAATTCCAGGAGAGCTCCAGTTCCAGGGGAGTCCGGCACCCTCTTCTGACCTCTGTGGCATTGCACGTCACGGGTGCACAGACTTGCATGCAGACAATACATTCATACACATATGGAAATAAATAAAATTAAATAAATAAAATAGAGATTTTAATGCAGCACTATTAATGACTGATGCACAAAGAACATACTTTCAAATCCGCCAACATTAAAAAGATTCAATCAATTTTCTGTATTTATACCATTTAGAGAAATTTAAATCAAAATCAGAAATCATAATAATGTGTCACAAAAAAATTTCACACCACAATACTACATTAAACCAATCAAAAATAATCCAGGAGGATCTTTCAAGACCACCGGAAGCACAGGTAGGAGGTGGGTGCTTCAGCAAGGTGGATTGTTGTTTGATTTAATTAAGTTGTCTTTGGCTTGATTGGCTTTTGTGGCTGTGGGGGCAGAGTTGTCCTTCCAGCTGGTATAAAAGGTGGTTTTGTGTGAGTCTTGAGATCGGGGATCTCCCAAGACCACCTGAAGCATAGGTACCGGGGTGCAGGCTAAAGATCACCCCCCTGCTCCAAACTGGGATTACCAAAGGAAGGAGTGTCCAAGTGGATTCCTTGGAGAACCTTCAGAACAGAAAGGGAAGAATGAGTTGGACTTCCAATAGAAGCCTAGAGCTTAGAGAAGTCAACACTCCATAAGCAAGGAGTAAAGGAGAAAAATGAATCAATCAAACAACTAAGGTATTTGAAAGAGGCAAGCAAAGCAAGCCTTCAACACAGTGAAGAGGCATTTGGGATTCACATTAGATTACAGGCAAGGAGTAGTCAATATGCCAGGGACACGAAGAAGAGACAACATGGGAAAAGTGCAGGATAATCCCACAACATGCTCTACCAAACCTGTGGAAGATTCTTACAGAGAAATACCCCTGGGGATGGTCCAGGAAACACATATTAGAAGCACAATTGTGAACATACTTAAAGAAGTACAAGATTATAAAGAGCACATCAAAGAATTAAGAAAAGAGAATGAAGAACTCAAGAAGCACCTGGAGAGAGAGAATGACAAACTCCAGAAGGAAGTGGAAACACTGAAAAAATCCCATGTTGAAAAAGATAAGGAAACCAACCAGTGAAGCAAAGAGCTACAGGAAGAGATTGAAAAGCTCCAAAAGGAAGTAGAAATACTAAAGAAATCAGAAGAGGAAATGTAAAAGGAAATCAAACACTCATCCAATCAAGAGGAAAGGAATGCAAAAAGCCTCAGAAGCAGAATGGAGGAAGCAGAACAAAGAATATCAGACCTGGAAGATAACACAGAACAACTAAAAACCTCAAGTAAAAATTATGAAAAATTTAAAAATACACAAAAGTGGAATAACCAGGAACTGTGGGACACTATGAAAAGAACAAACATCCGCATCATAGGAATAGAGGAAGGAGAAGAATCCCAAGAGAATGGTATTGATCAGATCTTCAACATAATAATAGATTAAAATTTCCCCAAACTAATAAAAGACAAACCAATACAAATACAAGAAGCACATAGAACTCCAAACAGACAAGATCAGAAAAGAAACTCTCCACGCCACATCATAGTCAAAATGCTAGACACCCAAAACAAAGACAAAATCCTTAAAGCCACAAGAGATAAACAACAAGTGACCTATAAGGGAAAAACCTATCAGAATTACAACTGCCTACTCAGTGCAAACTATGAAAGCAAGAACGTGGAGCAAAACATTTCCAGTGTTAAAGGACAATAGATGCCAACCCAGGTTATTATACCCAGCAAAAATGTCAATTATAGTTGAAAGAGAGAGAAAAATCTTCCATGACATAAACAAGATGAAAGACTACATGTCCAGAAAACCAACCTTTTGGAGAATACTTGAAGCAATTCAAAGGACAGAAGAAAGGAGCAACCATTCCCAGGCACCTAGAAAGAGAAATCAATAAAAGCAAAACTGCAGAAGTAGAAACCTAAACCAAAAAGTCAAATGGATTATAAGGCAAAAGGAAGCAACACAAACCTATCAGACATAATCTTAAATAGTAATGGACTAAATACCCCAATCAAAAGACATCGACTGGGAGATTGGATTAGGAAACAGAACACATCCATATGCTGTCTACAAGAAACACATCTTACCTTCAAGGACAGGCACCACCTTAAAGTGAAAGGATGGAAAAAAAATATTCCATGCAAACAGTATCAAAAAGAAAGCAGGTGTTGCTATTTTAATATCAGACAAAATAGACTTCAAAGTAAAAGAAATCAGAAGAGACAAAGAAGGCCATTACATTTTTATCAAAGGAACAATTCACCAAGATTTCACAATTATGAATATATATGCACCAAAATCTGGTGCACCAAACATTACAAAGACAATTCTCCAGGACCACAAGTCATAGACTAAACCAAGCACACTCATAGTAGGGAACTTCAAAACAGACTGAGCCCTTTGGACAGGTCAACAGGACAAAGAATACACAGAGAGACATCTGAACTGAATGATATGATACACCAAATGGACCTCACAGACATCTGCCAATATTCCGCCCTAATACCAGAGAATACACTTTCTACTCAGCACCCCATGGAACATGCTCCAAAATTGAACACATACTGAGACATAGAAGAAACCTCCACAAATACAAAAAGATTGAAATAATTTCATTAATTCTATCAGACCACAGTGCAATAAAGCTCAATATCAATACCAGGATAAGCCCCACTATCTAAAAGAACATATGGATACTAAACAACACACTCTTGAATAATGAGTGGGTCAAGGAAGAGACAAAGAAAGAAATAAAAGCATTCCTGGAAGTGAATGACAATGACAATACAACATAACAAAACCTATGGGATACCATAAAAGCAGTCCTAAGAGGGAAGTTTACAGCCCTGAGTGCCTACATTAGAAAAACAGAGCACAAGTGAACAATCTAACATTGCAGATAAAAGCACTTGAGAGGCAACAACAGATGAACCCTAAACGCAGCATACAGGAAGAAATAACAAAAATCAGAGCAGAAATCAATGAAATAGAAACAAAGAAAACAATACTCCATATACTGAGTGGGTCATTTGTTTTCTTTCTTCTTTGTTTTTTCAGTAGTTGATATATTCTGGAAATCAATGCTTTGTCAGATGTTTCTGTGGTGAAAGTTTCCTCCCACTCCATGGGATTTCTCTTCACTTCCTTGGTTGTTTCTTTTGATGTACAGAAGCTTTTGAGTTTAATGAGGTCCCATTTGTCAATTGTCCACCTTAATTCTTGCACAGCAGCTGTCTGACTTATGAAGTCTTTTCCTATGCCTATGTTTTGTAGTCTGCTGCCAACTTTTTCTTCTATTGCCTTCAGAGTTTGGGGTTTCACGTTGAGGTGTTTGATCCACCTGGAGTTGACTTTTGTACAGGGCGAGAGGTAGGGATTTAATTTCCTTCTTCTGCAACTGGTGATCCAGTTTTGCCAACGCCACTTGCTGAAGATGCTGTCTTTTCTCCATTGTGGCTTCTTGGCCCCCTTGTCAAATATAAGATGGCTGAAATTGTATGTGCTCAGATTTGGATCGTCGGTTTTGTTCCATTGGTCAACAGGTCTGGTTTTGTGCCAATACCAGGCTGTTTTTATGACTATAGCCCTGTAGTATAGTTTGAAGTCTCATATAGAGATTCCCCCGTGTAGATCTTTTCACTCAGGGTTGTTTTGGCTATTCGGGGTCTTTTGTTTTTCCAAATGAATTTAAGGACTTTTTTTTTCCAAGCCTGTGAAAAAACTCTTGGGGATTTTGATTGGAATTGCATTAAATATATACAATAGTTTCAGTAAAATGGACATTTTTACAATGTTAAGTTTCCCAATCCATGAGCATGAGAGGTTTTTACATCTTCTGATGTCTTCTCCAATTTCTTTCTTTAAAGGTTTAAAATTTTTGTTGTAGAGATCTTTGGTGTCTTTGGTTAGGTTTATTCCTAGGTATTTTATTGTTTTTGAGGCTATTGTGAGTGGGAAGGTCTCTTTGAATTCTTTCTCCAGTGCTTGTTCTTGGCATAAAGAAAGGTCATTGATTTTTTTAAGGTTAATTTTGTATCCTGCCACTTTGCCAAAGCTGTTAATCGTTTCTAGGAGTTCTCTGGTGGGGTTTTTAGCATCCCTTAAGTAAACAATCATATCATCAGCAAACAGGGATAGCTTGACTTCCTCTTTTCCAATTAGTATTCTTTTAATTTCCTTTTCTTGCCTTATTGCCCTAGCAAGTGTTTCAAGCACTATATTGAAGAGGAGTGGTGACAGGCGGCAGCCTTGCCGAGTTCCTAACTTTAAAGGAAATGTTTCTGTCATTTCCCCATTTGGGATGATATTAGCTGTGGGTTTCCTGTATATGGCTTTGATTATATTGAGGAATGATCCCTCCAATCCAATTCCTTCTAGGACTTTAAGCATGAAGGGATGCTGGATTTTGTCAAAGGCTTTTTCAGCATCAATTGAGATGATGGTGTGGTTTTTGTCTTTGATTCCGTTTATGTGTTTGATGATGTTTATTGATTTTCGTATGTTGAACCATCCCTGCATCTCTGGTATGAATCCAACTTGGTCATGATGGATGATCTTC
>VZQC01015682.1:91558-111915 GCA_009823505.1 Rhizomys pruinosus
AAAAAAAAAAAAAAAAAAAAACCCAAAAACAAACATACAAAAAAACCTGTCAGATATGTGACTCTACTGCCCATGTCATAAAATACTCCAATATATGATTCTTCAGAATTCAGAGCTCAGGCAAATTCATCCAAAATTGACCAACCTTTAAAATAAGCCCTTGACAACTGCTAAAGTGTATGCTTTTTTAATAGGAAAAGTTGTATAATTAATGCTCTACGATAGCCTGATTATACAGTAGTCTATTTCCATGAGACAACTGAAGTTAAAGGTCTTCCTTCTCCCCAGAATTTTAGCTGAAAACCTGAAATAACAGCCTTAATTAGGCACTCAAGTTAAGAAGAGGAAGACATTAACAGATTTCAGATATGCCTTCTCTTCCTTATGGTACGATCTAGGGAAAAGATAAAAAGAACCTAATTTCTCTTCATTATGCCTGTGGCAGTCTTACAAGCTACATAAAAGCATGAAACTGCAAGAAAGGTAGACTTTAATGTGAAGAAGTTTAACTGCTCCTTTTTCTGAAGGAAAAGCAAATCAGCCTCAGGTTGCCTCCATTGTTTCCACATTCTATTACAGAGAGAGTTTGTGAGGTTGGAGAGATGGCTCAGCAGTTAAGAGCACCAACTCTTCTTGCAGAGGACCTGGGTTCGATTCCCAGCATCCACAGGGTATCTAAGAACTGTCTTTAACTCCAGTTCCAGCAGAATCCGACACCCTCTTCTGTCCTCCGCGGCATTGCACTACACGGGTTCACCAACCTACGTGCAGACAGTACACTCATACACATAAAAACAAAAAACAAAGAAAGGGTTTTTTAATTCAAGTCTTGCCTGAGGAAAATTGATTATCAACATTTTTTTCTGTAAAGACCAACCATTTTCAAAAGAGGAAAGTATCTTAGGTGTGTTTTAGGACGGTAGATGTGAAATTCCCCAACTGTTTTTGGTCTTGCCAGAGTCCTGCTTACCTGTGTATCTCCTAGATGTAAGAAAACTCAAGCTTCATTCTTATAAATGCTATATAATATTCATATAAGGAAGAAAAGAAAGCTCTGAAGTACACTGTAATGCAAAAATCAATTTGACAATAATCAACCTAGGATAACCATTAATTGGTTTCCAAACCTAAAAGTTCCTTATACACAGATAAGACATCACTCCTATTATTCAAGGGACTAGGAATAATAAAAGCCTGGAAGTATCAATATCAAAGAGGGTGCATGAATCAAAACATAAAAGTCCACCTCCAAATGCCTGCTTCTGTGAGCAAGGACCAGAACTTACACCAAATCACAAGTAAAATGATAAGGAAATACAAGCAGCAAGTGAGTTTTTGTTGTTTGTTTCCTTTGATTTACTATCTGGTTAGGTGTTAATTTACATAACTTTAAATTTCTAACTGTGCAGGTTCTTTTATGTTTTAATCAAAAAAATGTAAAATCATGGTCAGTACAACTAGAAAAATAAGTAACTCCCTTTTGTCTTTTCTTATAACCGGATGATTTGCTTAATTATGTTTTGGTGTGGTTTCCCGACATCAAATCTATATTTTCTAAGATACACAAATCTCAAATGTCAGTTTTGATGACTTTATTTATAATATATGTTATATTTCTATGTGTCTTAAAATGTTATAACAATACAATTATACAGGACTGTCAAGATGGCTTAGAAGGTAGTGTACTTGACAGCAAGTGTGGTGACCTGAGTTTGATCCTAAGGACCCATAAGATGGAAGAAGAGAATGTATACCCAAAATTTCTTCTTTGACCTCCACATGTGTGCAAGTACTCATACATACACATACACTAATAATAAGTAAATGAGCATATGATTTATGAGAGAAAACATACAATATTTGCATTTCTGGGACTGGCTTATTCACCTTATATATTATCTCCAGTTGCATCCATTTCCATGCAAATGACATGATTTAATTCTTCTTTATGGCTGGATAAATTTCCATTGTGTATGTATACCACATTTTCTTTACTCATTCACCTGCTGTTGGACACCTAGATTGGTTCCATAGCTTAGCTGTTATGAATGGTGCTACAATAAATATTGGCATGCAAATGAATAGACAAAAAGTAAACATGTTTAAAAAGAAATTACATATATATATATATATATATATATATATATATATATAATGTTCAGTTTTCAGACTTCAGGCTTTTATTTTTCCTGACCTCTGGCTCATTGAAATGAACTCTTGAGTCCCTTATCCAAATGGAAGTATATTTAGAAGAATGACTAACAACCTAATTCTCTCAAGAACAAGGAGTAAAATTTCTCATGGCACAGTTTGTTAGCTGCTAAGTATGACAGGCACCTTGAGTGGCAACCTACTGTATTAAGGCATCTTCAAATAATCCTTCAGTTTTTCAGCTGAATCTTTATGGTATAGGCTGATTGTGTCAACATGCCCACAGGCACTCATGCTTTCTCTTTAATTTTTTAAACAAACACTCTATGGCAAACCAAACATGCTCAAAAATGAAGCAATCGCTGTAAAGACATCTTGTTCAAAATCCTCATGCTTCCTTTTGTCAAGGAAGTCCTTGCTTTTGAAATGACTGCCATGTTCTCTTTGCTGGTTATGCTTTGCCTCTGATGATTTGCCTTTACACTCTCCAGGACTACATAATTCTAACCTGTATAATACCACCTATATTTGGCTATGTTTACCTGACCACACATGACTTCACGCCCATTGAGTGGACCTTAAGATTAATTAGGCCACTGTTGATTATCGCCCAAGATAATAGAACTACTACTGCACAAAGAGAGATGTTTTCTGGGCCAGTCATTGTTTATTAGGCTTTAGAGCTGGGTAGGACCATTGATTGCATTTCTCCCTTGACAGTTTGTACAACATCCTCTGATACTATGACAGCTAGTCTTTAGGGAGGAGGCTTCCAGCTAAGTTCCAGCTCTATTGGTCCAAGTCCTGTATTTTTTTCATCCTTATGAAATATGATTTTTATGTTTTTTTACTGATATTTTGTACATTTCATACATTATTTTAGTCCAATTTGGATACATTTCCCTCTCCTTACCCCACACCCCAGTTTATGCATTGTGCCATAAATGTCTTGCATCTTTCAATCTTTCCAAGGGTGTTTTTCTGCAGAGGCTTGTTGTTTTGGACAGAATTTAACTGTATCGATCAGTTCTTTGATCCAGTCCTTATGTTTCAGTTGTTCCCTCCCTTTTGCATTACTCTAAATTATGCCTATATAAACAGCACTTATCTATCAAAATTATGACCTCTGGGAATAAACTGTATGTTAATTCCAAACTATGTTTTGGGGTTCACGATTTTCCCTTTAATTTTATATTACTCTAGAATATAAATACATATCTTCCACCCATATATGGTATTTACAGTGTCTGAATGCCAGAGTCCAGCTCCAGCAGGTTCAGTTCCTGAAGTGGGTGGTCACAAAGGCAGCAAAGAAATTAACCAAATAAGACACAAGAATCTCTTTTTTTCATGACCTGAGGAGCATCTATCTTCCCTGCTCCTGTGCAGAGGACCTCTCAGGTTTGCCACTCTGCCGATTTCTTTGCTTCTCTTCTCTGCCCCTCAGGTACTGATGTTTATTTTTATATACCCTAAAACTAATACAGGTTATGCAAGTCTAAGCTAATGTTGAAAAAAGCAAAAAGTAACCCAACTTCCCTGTAAATATTTTTCAGAAAATTCACACCTGAAATCATTCTTAACATCAAAAACAGTAAAACAATAAATGATGGTACAATCATTTAGTTGAAACATCAAGAAAGTAAAACAATAATAGTACAGCTACTGGGCTAAGCAATTTAACAGTTTTGCAGCAAAGTGAAGTTAATATTAACTTTTAACTCTGAGGATTCCATTCTTTATGCCTTGCAGTTACATAGGTCCTGGACAGTGTAAAAAGTGAGCTTTGAAAGTAATATTTTATCTGTTGGAAGAAGTAGGTTTTCATAGAAAATGTGTACATTTTAGAGAAAAGCAGATATGATTACAGATGCCCAACTGTCCACTAGGTGCATGACTTAATTACATCCCTTTGAGAAGTATCCTTCTCAAAGGCTAAAGTTCCCGGGGGGAAAATAAACAATCCCAACTACCTCATTGTACCATATACACCACATTACATCCACTAGTGAAGGTGAAGATCCTGATGTGCACTAGTGGATTAATAAAGCTTTATACTTTAATGACTTAAAAACAAAAAGGTTTAACAATAGAGAACTTTATTTTTCTTTAGTTCCTTGTTCGTTGGAGGTGTAAGTCATTTTGTGGCTGATATAGCTTTGATTCATATCTTGTTTTTATTCTAGTATTTGTTTTCCTCAGTTTCTGTTTTTAACACTTTCTTCTAAGGTGATTTTCTAAGGGCTATTAATCTTTAAGTCAGGTCACTAGAATCCATGGCCTCACTGGACTTAGTTTCACTTTGCCATACAATCCTCTTTTTAGTTTAAACCTGACCATGAAATCGAAATCCCTTTCTTTATTTGGGTAATCTGTGCATGACACAGTTTCTGTAGAGTTCTAAATTACTACTCTATCATACTTTTAAGTTGTGTACACGGTGCCATTATTTCTCACAGAGTACTCATTTATAGAAAAGGCAAAACTGCCAGTTCCACTCCTTGAGGCCGAGGCCTGTACCCTAATTGCTAGAAATATGAAAGTCAAGTAGTCCAGAAAATAAGAATTAATATGATAAGAATTATTAAAAACCAGGGTCACCTGGACAGCAGACTTCAACCAGATGAGTCAGGTCACTGGAACTTTGTCAAGCAGTGAACCTTTCATGAATGGCTCTGCCATCTTAATATAAGTGGGAGGTCAATTCTAGAATCCATTAAGAGATTCACATTATAAAAGCACAGTTGCACAAGCTCAGCTTGCCTGCAAAATGGGGATTTGGTGTTAACATCCACACATGAGGGAAATTATTCATCTTTTTTTTTCTGGGACTGTGTTACTTCACTTAGCATAATGGCTTCGAGTTCCATCCATTTACCTGAAAGTTCATGATGTCATCTTTCTGTACTGCTGCAGAGAATTCCATTGTGTAGATGTACCACATTTTTTGTTATCCAGTCATCAGTTGCATTTGGATTGGTTCCAGCTCTTCACTATTGTGAAGAGAGCGTCAATAAACATAGCTGTGCATGTATCTTTACAGAAGGATGAGTCTTGTGGTTATATACCCAGGAGTGGTATGACTGGGTCAGGTGGTAAGCTCATTTTTGTTGTTGTTGTTGTTGTTGTTGTTGTTCTTATTGAGACAGGGTCTCCCTGTAGTCCCAGCTGTCCTGGAACTCACTCTGTAGACCAGACTGGCCTTGAACTCACAAAGGTCCTCCTGCCTCTGCCTCCCAAGTGCTAGGATTAAAGGAGTTGCTCCACCACACCAGGCCCTCATTTTGCATCTTTTAAGGATTCTCCACACTGCTTTCTACACTGGTTGTCAAAGTTTACATTCCCACCAGCAGTGGATGAGTGTTCCCCTTTCCCCACAAGCTCTCTAGCATTTGGTGTCTTTTGTTTTCTTGATCTGAGTCATTGTTATTGGCATGAGATGAGACCTTAGAGTGGTTTTTATTTGCATTTCCCTTAATTAGTAATGATGTTGAACATTTTTAAGATGTTTCTCAGCCATCTTTATTTCCTCACTGATTCAGCACTTTTTACACCTGATTTACACAGATTCAGCTCACTGATTCATCTTTCTTCCTCACTGTTCAGCTCTTTACACCATCTTTTGAGTAAGTCATTTGTTTTCTTCTTTGTTTTTTAAGTACTCTGTATATTCTGGATGTTAATGCTCTGTCAGATTATATAAGTGGTGAAGATTTCCTCCCATTATGTGGGTTTTCTTTTCACTTCCTTGATTGTTTCTTTCACTGTACAGAAGCTTTTGAGTTTGATGAGGACTCACTTGTCAGCTATTGATCTTATTTCCTGTGCAGATGCTGTTTCGTTTAGAAAGTCTTTTCCTATGCCTATGTCTTGTAAATTGCTGCCAACTTTTTATTCTATCACCTTCAGAGTTTTGGGTTACATGTTGAGGTCTTTGATCCACCTGTAGTTTATTTTTGTACAGGGTGGGAGGTAGGGGTTTAATTTTGTTCTTCTACAAATGGTGATCCAGTTTTGCCAACACCATTTGCTGAAGATGCTATCTTTCCTCTGTTGAGCATATTTGATCCCTTTGTCAAATATGAGGTGGCTGAAATTATATGAACTCAAGTTTGGATCTTCAATTTTGTTCCATTGGTCAACAGGTCTGTATTTGTGCCAGTACCAGAATTTCTTTATGACCATAGCCCTGTAATACAGCTTGAAATCTGGTAAAGTAATCCTCCCTGTGTTGCCCTTTTTGCTCAGGGTTGCTTCAGCTATTTGGGTTTTTTTGTTATTGTTTTTCCATATGAATTTAAGGATTTTTTTTTCCAAGTCTGTGAAGAAACTCATGGGGATTTTGATTGGGATTGCATTGAATCTGTATATTGATTTGGGTAGGATGGACATTTTTACTATATTAATTTTTATTATCCATGAGCATGGGAGGTCTTTCCATCTTATGATATCATCTTCAAACTTCTTCAGGGTTTTAAAATTTTTGTTTTAGAGGTCAGGTCTTTGGTGTCTTTTGTTAGGTTTATTTCCAGGTATTTCATTTTTTTTAGGATATTATATGTTGGAAAGTCTCCTTATATTCCTTCTCCAGTTGCTTATTGTTGGTGTAAAGAAAGGTTAGTCATTTTTCTAGGCTGCTTTTTGTATCTTTCCACTTTACTAAAACTTTCAATTGTTTCTAGGAGTTTTCTGTGGAGTTTTTAGCATCCTTTAGGTAAACTGTCAAATAATCTTCAAAAAGGGATAGTTTTACTTCCTCTTTACTGATTAGTACTCCTTTAATTTCCCTTTCTTGCCCTATTGCCCTTGCAAGCATTTCAAGCACTATATTGAAGAGGAGTGGTGATAGGTGGCAGCCTTGCCAGCTTCCTGCCTTTAAGGAGAATTCTTCCAATTTTTCTCCATTTAGGATGATGTTGGCAGTGGGTTTGTTGTATATGGCTTTGGTTACATTGAGGCATGTTCCCTCCAGTCCAATTCCTTCTAGGACTTTAAGCATGAAGGAATGTCATTTTCTGCATCAAGAGACGATCATGCAGTTTTTGTCTTTCAGTCCATTTATGTATTTTATGATATTTAGTGATTTACGTATGTTGAGCCATCCCTGCATCTCTGGTATGAATCCAACTTGATCATGATGGATGATCTTTTTGATGTGGGTCTATATGTGATTTGCAAGTATTTTGTTGAGAATTTTTGGATCTATGTTCATTAATGAGATGGGTTTATAATTTTCTTTTTTGGTTGTGTCTTTGCCTTGTTTTGGTATTAGAGTTCTGCTGGCTTCATAAAGGGAATTTGGAAGATTTCCCTTTGTATCTTTCTGAACATTTTGAGTAGTAACGGTTCTAAGACCCCTTTTATACAATGTTTTATACAATTCTGCTGTGAAAAACATCTGGGCCTGGACTTTTGTGAGGCTTGTTTATTTATTTTTATTTATTTATTTATTTATTTATTTATTTTACATCTTTAATTTCCTCAAATATTATGGGTCTATTTAAAGTGTCAATCTCTTCTTGGTTAAGCTTTGTTGGTTACCACGATGTCAGATATTCATCCATTTCCCTCAGGTTTTCAAATTTAGTAGAGGGTAGGTTTTTGAAATATTCTCATATGATTGTCTGGATCATTTATATATCTGTTGTGATGTTTCCCCTATCATCATGAATGCTATTGATTTGGAGTTGCTCTTTCTTTTCTTTCTTTTTTTAACTGAGCTCGTGGTGTATCTATTTTGTTTATCTTTTCAAAGAACTAGATTTTGGATTCCTTGATTTTTTGTATTTTTTCTTTGTTTCTATTTCATTGATTTCTGCTCTGATTTTTGTTATTTCTTCCTGTCTGTTGGTTTTAGGGGACATTTGTTGTTGTCTCTCAAGTGTTTTTAGCTGCACTGTTAGATTGTTTATTTGTTCCCTTTCATTTTTATTTTATTGTGGGACTTAGAGTTATAAATTTCCCCCTTAGGATTGCTTTTAATGTATCTCACAGGTTTTGTTGTGTTCTATTTTCATTTTTGTTTAGTTCCATGCATGTTTTTATTTCATTCTTTATTTCTTCCCTGATCCACTCATTATTCAGGATTTTGTTGTTTAGTCTCCGTGTGTTCTTATAGCTGTTAGAGCTTATCCTGGTGATCATATTGAGCTTTAATGCACTGTGGTCTGATAGAATGCATGAAATAATTTCAATCATTTTGTATTTGTTGAGATTTCTTTTGTGTCCCAGTATGTGGTTAATTTTGGAGAATGTACCATTAGGTGCTGAGTAGAAAGTATGTTCTCTAATGTTTGGGTGGAACATTGTGTAGATATGTGTGAGGTCCATTTGGTGTATTGTATGGTTCAGTTCCAATGTCTCTATGTTTATATTTTGTCCAGTTGACCTATCCAAGGGACTCAGAGGGGGTATTGAAGTCCCCCACTGTTATTGTGCTGGGATTAATTGTCTTGATGTCATAAAGGATTGTGTTTATAAAGCTTGGTGCATCATTAATTTTCATGCACCAAACTCGAAAATTAAGATTGTGAAACCTTCCTGGTTAATTGTACCCTTGATAAGGATATAATAGCCCTCTTTGTCTCTACCGATTGACTTTACTCTGAGGTCTATTTTGTCTGATATTAGAATAGCAACTCCTGCTTGCTTTTTGGCACCATTTGCTTGGAATATTTTTTCCACCTGTCCTTGTGGGTGAGATGTGTTTCTTGTAGACAGTATATAGACGGATTCTGTTTCCTAATCCAGTCTCGCAGACTATGTCTTTAGTTTGGGGAGTTTAGAGCATTAATATTTAAGATTATTATTGTGATATGTGTGTTACTTCCTTTCAACTTATTTTTGTTTGCATTCTTGGTCTAGATTTTTTAAAATATTTTTTTAAAATTTTATTTATTCTTGTATGTCTATGAATGTATTGTCTGCAAGTAGATTTGTGCACCCATGTCTTGAAATGCTGTGGAGGTCAGAAGAGGGTGTTGGATTCCCCTGGAATTTGTATCGAAACCAGGTCCTCTGCAAGAGCAGTTGGCACTCTTAACCACTAGGCAATCTCTCCAGCCTCCTTGTCTAGGTATTTATTTACTCTGTTATGCTTTTGTTAATTTCACTTTTTAGTTGTTTGGCGGATAGTTGCTCCTTTCCTCTGTTCTTTGAATTGCTTTAAATATTTTCTGAAGTGTTGGTTTTTTTGAAATGTGTTCTTTCATTTTTTTTATATAATGAAAGATTTTCCTTTCGCCTTCAACTATAATTGACATTTTTGCTGGGTGTAGTAATCTGGGTTGGCATCTAAAGTCGTTTAGCACTGGGGAAATTTTGGTCTGTGTTTTTCTTGCTTTCATAGTTCACACTGAGAATTTAGCTGTAATTCTGATGGGTTTCTCTTTATATGTAACTTGTTTTTCTCTTGTGGCTTTTAGTATTTTGTTTTTGTTTTGAGCATCTTGGGTTTTAACTATGATATGGAATGGGGAATTTCTCTTGTGGTCTTGTCTATTTGGTGTTCTATGTGCTTCTTTTATTTTTATGGGTTTGTCTTTTTTCATTATGGGGAAATTTTCTTCTGCTATTCTGTTGAAGATCTGATCAGCACCATTGTCTTGGGATTATTCTCCTTCCTCTATCCCTATGATGAGGAGGTTTGGTCTTTTCATAGTGTCCCACATTTCCTGGTTGTTTCAGTCTTGTCCTTATTTAAATTTTTCATAAACTTTACTTGAGGTTTCTAGTTGTGCCATGTTATCCTGTAGGTCTGATATTCTTTTTTCTGCTTGATCCATTCTGCTTCTGAAGCTTTTTTCCCATCCTTTCCTGCTGAGTGGATGAATGTTCAATTTCCTTTTTTATTTCTTCCTGTGATTTCTTCAGTATTTCCATTTCCTTTTGGAGCTGGTCCTTCTCTTCTTGTAGCTCCTTGCATCATTGGTCAGTTTCTTTTTTCCTTGCAGCCTGAGATCTTTTCATTGTTTCCACTTTCTTCAGGAGTTTGCCGTTCTCTCCCTTTAGTTCTTCCTGAGTTTATCATTTTTTCCTTCTAGTTCCTTTCAGAGTTTTTCATTCTCTCTCCTTAGTTCTCTGATTTGATCTTTATATTCTTCTATTTCTTTGAATATGTCTACAATTGTTTTTCTAAGGTTGGTGTCTTGGTTTCCTTCCAGGGAGATCTCATTGTTGGGATCTTCTACAGGACTGGTACAGTTCAGTGGGGATTTATTATGAGCTTTACCTATATTGCTGTTTTTCTGTTGTATCTTTGACATGTGGATTTGTATTATTTGGGGGGGGTCTCTTTTTTATTGTTATTAAACTTTTTTTTTTAATTTTTATTATTTATTTTTGTATATGTATGAATGTACTGTCTGCATGCAGGTCTGTGCACCCGTGTCGTGCAATGCCGCGGAGGTCAGAAGAGGGTCTCGGATTCCCCTGGAACTGGAGTTCTCCTGGAATTGGAGTTACAGACGGTTTTCTTAGCAGCCATGTGGGTGCTGGGGAGCGAACCGGGTCCTCTGCAAGAGCGTCGGTGCTCTTAACCGCTAGGCTATCTCTCCCAGCCCATTGTTATTAACGTTTTTCCATAAGTCTTACCTCATTTCTCAATCAAATTTAGAGTTGTTTCCCTTTCCATATCCCCCACCCCAACCGAGTCCCTGCACTCTGCCAGATATGTTCCTGCATCTTTCTTCTTTCATCTTCTGAGCCTTTCCAGAATATTTTTCCACTTCTTTTGCTGTTGTTCTCTCCAACTTGTATTGCTACAGTATATATGATGTGTATGTATGTATTTTATATCATTTTATTATATTTTATTATTTAGCTATTTAGTCCACAAGCTGGGTATCTCAGTAGTCCCCATGTGGCATTGAACTTTTGGAGGATTCTTGGAGAGACATGAGTTCTCAGTCCATATTGGAAGGTTAAAAAGCTGTGTCTCATGTCTTTTTGGGGTACCAAAAGCAATGGCAACCACAGGTTAGATGCACTTGCCAGTAGGAATTGAAGACAAGCCAAACCATAGGAGTCCTCTTTTTTATTTTGGTCTTTTTATCTAGGATCTCAAGTTTATGTCTGCAGTTCAGTTTCTCCAGTCTTACTGATTATATATATATCGTGTTGGTACTGGTCCTTTTCATGCGTATGGAAACACAGTTAGGCCAGATTAAACAATGTGTTTAGTTTCCTCAGGGTCATTGAGGATCGGTCCTCAAGGGATCCTCTCAGGTTTTGTTTTTTTTTTTTTTTTTTGAGCTGGGAGGGTTGGAAGTACACTGTGGCTCCTGTCACCTTTTCTTTTTTTTATGAGGCTTTGTGTATTTCATACATCATTTTCCAATTCAGTTCAGTCATATATCCCCTTCCCTTCCCCCCAAGCTATATATTATACTGTTTAAATACCTATATATCTAATTGCGTGTGTTTCATTAGTAGGATCGAAAGGTTATGCCTGGACAAGCTGTCAGCCCATGAAAGAAAATAGCCAGAATTGACTAGAGACCAAGACAACAGCTCCAGAGAAAGTAGACTGCTTTGCTTCTCATCCACCTGTGCCCTTTTTCTAAACCTAGGGAACAATCTGTGGAAGAGGGGGCACGGTGGAATGTAAGGGCTGCGATTGGGGTGAATGGTGAAACTACAACAATATATACTGGACACTCATTTGATCAACTTGATTGAGCATACAAGCCCCCCCCCCCCCTGCTGGATGGTGGGACCCATGAGCTGTGTGGGTTTGGGCACAACTGCTCGCAAATTGGTTTTACATGAAGGATGTTTGTACTCACAAATTATCACTTATTGTTAAAAAAATGAAAACAAAACAAAACAAAACAAAAAACAGAGAAAGATGCAGAATAGTTACGGCAGAATGCATGATGTGGGATGGGTAGGGGTCATTTACAAGTTCTATCCACCCGAGGACAAAATCAGGTCTTGCTAGACCAGGCTTCCTTTTCTGAGGAATGAGCAAACTTTCCTCTTTGTAGACTGGACACTGGCTGAAGTCCCATTAGTGGCTCTCCAAGACCTCCCTGAACAGGAAGACTGGTGACCCACATTTTCAGGACATTTCAAGAGATGCCCCCATGCATAATCCCCTAAGACTTAGTTGACCTCTGATGGCAAGGAACAAAGATATCCCTTAGGTCCCTCAGCCAAATTGGTATGGGTGTTAAGTATTGTCCTTAAGCACCCAGAAAGGCTAAGTTGCACCAGCATATTAC
The DNA here is from genome assembly GCA_009823505.1 of Rhizomys pruinosus. NCBI lineage: Eukaryota > Metazoa > Chordata > Mammalia > Rodentia > Spalacidae > Rhizomys > Rhizomys pruinosus. The sequence continues at coordinate 103,933 of VZQC01015682.1, forward strand.
ATTGCACCTATATCAAAATTTTGTTCTTTGGAAACAAATTGTATGATATTTCCATATCACATTTCTTGGTTTGCCTCTTTCCAGTTTAATTTTATGTTACTGTAAAAAAAAATGCACACATAAATGTTAGGTTAGCTATATAACCTGTTTAAGGATTCACAATGCAAGAACACAGTTGTCTTTAGATCATGAGAAATATAACATTAACATTGCTCAGTTTGTCTTACAACTACGTACCCTTATCACTCGCCCTGTACAAAAGTCAACTGCAGATGGATCAATGACCTCAATGTGAAACCCAATACTCTGAAGGTGATAGAAGAAAAAGTTGGCAGCAGCCTGCAAGACAGGTGTAGGAAAAGCCTTCCTAAATCAGACAGCAGCTGTGCAAGAAAAAAGGTAGACAATTTACAACTGGTGCCTCATTAAACTCAAAAGCTTCTGTACATCAAAAGAAACAATCAAGAGAAAACAATGAAGAGAAAACCCACAGAGTGGGAGGAAACCTTCACTACAGATACATCTGACAAAACATTGATTTCCAGAGTATATAAACTACTCAAAAAAAGAAGAAAGAAAACAAATGAATCATGCTAAGATGGAGCAAAGCACTGAACAGAGACTTCACAAGAGAGGAATGAGAGATGGCTGAGAAATAACTTACCAAGTTTTCAACGTTGCTAAAGATTAAGGGAATGTAAATTAAAACCACTTTAAGATATCATCTCACTCTGGTAAGACTCTTTAGGATCAAGAAAATAAATGATACCAAGTGCTGGAGAGGTTGTGGGGAAAGGGAAACACTCATCCATTGCTGCTGGAAATATAAACTTGTACAGCCACTGTGGAAAGCAGTGTTGAGAATTCTTGGAAGACAAAATGAGCTTACCACCTGACTCAGTCATACCACTCCTGTGTCTATACACACAAGACTCATCTTCCCACAGAGATATATGCACAGCCATGTTAATTGCAGCTTTCTTCACAATAGCAAAAGGCTGGAACCAACCCATGTGCCCCTCAACTGAGGAGTGGATAGAGAAAATATGGTACATCTACACAATGGAGTTCTATGCAGCAGTAAAGAAAGATGACATCATTGGGCATGGTGGCAGATGCTTTTAATCCTAGCACTTGGGAGGCAGAGGCAGGGGAATCTCTGTGAGTTCAAGGGCAGCCTGGTTGAGGATCTCCCACAACCATAGGTAGGATCTGGGTGCTTCAGCCAGGAGGATTGTTTGATTGCAAATTCGTTGCATGGCTGTGGGGGTGGAGTTGTCCTCCCAGCTGGTATAAAAAGTGGGTTTGTGGGGCTGGAGAAATAGCCTAGTGGTTAAGACCACAGACTGCTCTTGCAGATGACCCGGGTTCAATCCCCAGCACCCACATGGCGGCTAAGAACCGTCTATAACTCCAATTCCAAGAGAACTCCAGTTCCAGGGGAATCCGAGACCCTCTTCTGACCTCCACGGCATTGCACGACATGGGTGTGCAAACCTATATGCAGACAGTACATTCATACACATACAAAAATAATAAATAAAATTTAAAAAACACACAAAACAAAAACAAAATGTGAGTTTGTGTGAGTCTTGATCGGGGATCTCCCAAGACCACCTTAAGCATAGGTACCAGGGCACAAGCTAAAGAGCACCCACCCCCCTGCCAACTGGGATTACTGAAGGAGTGTCCAAGTGGATTTTTTGGAGAACCTTCAGAACAGAAAGGGAAGAGTGAGTTAGACTTCCAATAGAAAGCCTAAAGCTTAGACCAGTCAACATTCCATAAGCAAGGAGTAAAGGAGAAAAACAAATCAATCAAACAAACAACGAAGGCATCTGAAGGAGGCAAGCAAAGCAAGCCTTCAACACAGTGAAGAGGCATTTGGGATTCACATTGTAATACAGGAAAAGAGAAGCCCATATGCCAGGGACACGAAGAAGAGACAACATGGGAAAGGTGCAGGATAATTCCACACCAAGCCCTACCAACCTTGTCGATGATTGATGATTCCTACAGTGGGATCCCCCTGGGGATGGCCCAGGACACAGATATTAGAAGTACAATTGTGAAAGTACTTAAAATAGTACAAGGTTATAAAGAGCAAATCAAAGAATTAAGAAAAGAGAATGAAAATCTCAAGAAAGACCTAAAGAGAGAGAATGAAAAACTCTGGAAGGAAGTGGAAACACTGAAAAGATCCCATGTTGAAAAAGATAAGGCAACCAACCAGCAAAGCAAAGAGCTACAGGAAGAGATTGAGAAGCTCCAAAAGGGAGTGGAAATACTAAAGAAATCAGAAGAGGAAATGAAAAAGGAAATCAAACACTCATCCAATCAAGAGGAAAGAAATGGAAAAAGCCTCAGAAGTGGAATGGAGTAAGCAGAACAAAGAATATCAGACCTGGAAGATAACACAGAACAACTAAAAACCTCAAGTAAAGATTATGGAAAATTTGAAAATACACAAAAGTGGAACAACCAGGAACTGTGGGACACTATGAAAAGATCAAACCTCTGTATCATAGGAATAGAGGAAGGAGAAGAGAATGGTATTGATCAGATCTTCGACAGAATAATAGATGAAAATTTCCCCAAACTAAAAAAAGACAAACCAATACAAATACAAGAAGCACGTAGAACTCCAAACGGACAAGACCAGAAAAGAAACTCTCCATGCCATATCATAGTTAAAATGCTAGACACCCAAAACAAAGACAAAATCCTTAAAGCCACAAGAGATAAACAAGTGACTATGGGAAAATTTAGTTAAGATGGGTTGGATCCTAAGCCAATGGTACCTCCCTGGCCACACCCATGGGGCGGGGTATAGTGAGGAAAAGCTTTAGCATTTGGCCCTGAGAATTGAGTCATGATGGATGTTTAAGCAGACATGTTGGAATAAAATCTCTCTCTGCATTTGAACCTCAACCTGCGTATACGTGGTGTGCTTTCCTGTGTGTATTTTCCACATGGGTCATCCCAGGATTAAGTGGGCCCCACCACAAATCTTGGCAGCGACACCACAAATGGTGACACCAACATGGGACATGGAGACAAGTTTGGTTAGCTAGAATCTCTGCAAGATGGGAAATAACACTTTCAAGGAAGCTATGATCCAGGAGGAATTATTTTGTGATGTATGGCATGTGTTTGTTGACTGTGTGCTGTGGCTTGCTGTGGCTGTTGTGTTTCAAGTTGTGGCATGGAGAAAGTTTAGCATCTCCAAGTCAGTGAAGGCATGGACTAAGGATGGACACAGAGGGAATTTTCCTATTTACTCTGGTGGTGAGCCTGTGGATGGCACTGATGGAGACTTGGCCTGTGTGCCGGAGACCATTTCTCTGATAGGCTTTGGGAAGCTTGCATTCTCTTGTGGGTTTTCACCCACTTGGTGGGACACAATTATGCAGCCCGTGGGTGCTGTTTTGGTTTCCCTGGATTGGGGGCATCTGTTGCTTCCCCAGCCTTCCCAGGTGGTGGGTATTCAGAGAAATTGTGAGAGGAGCCCTTCCTCTCCTGAACATTTGCCTTCTAGAGGTTTTGAAACATTCTTGGAACCTGCCATACAGCCTAGGGTCCCAGTTTCAGCCTTCTGGCCACAGTTCAGGTGGCAAAGGTCACAGAGGCTGGAAGGACAGGCATTCCCGTGGAGCAATCGAGCTTTTTGCAGCAAGCATTCCATACAGATGTTCATTTGCACCTTTGCACAGACAGGCTTGGTTTGCAGAGGTAACCACCCAGGAATTAATCTACCAACACTGGCTTGCATGGAAGCTTGTGAAAAGCCAACCACAGTCTAAATGTGTTTTTAAAAAGTGTCCTCCTTAAAATTTTTTCTGTAGATAGTGTAAAATAGTGCTTAATTCTGCTGAAATTTCCTTTTGTCTGCTAAACTTCCCCCAAGATCTCGTCTAGAGGCCAGTCTTCTATGATGCAAATTGAGCTTGTAAATTCCAGTCTTGGTGGTGGCTCATACCTTTAATCCAAATGATGTCTGTGAGTTCAGGGCCAGCCTAATCTACAGAGTGACCTCCCAGCCAGCTCTGACTGTAAGAAAGATCTGCCTTGAAAAGACCAAAGGCAAAATATGAAGCTGTTACATTTTTCAGTTTGTAGCTGTTTGTAGATACTCTGGTTAATCTAGTCCAATGTTTGTTCTTTGCCCCTCTCCTGCTCTGGAAACAGGGGATGGCTGGTGGGGGGGGAAGGGCTGGCTTTACAGAATTCTGTGTTTCACTGGAAGCATAAAGTCTCGGGCAAGAGCCCCGGGGGGGGGGGCAGTGCTTCCTCCTCCATTATGTTTTAAAGGTGCAGCTTTGATTCCAGTACTCAGGATACAGACTGTGTACTTCCACCCTACCAAGTTGTATCACTTAGTAATTCAAATCCATCTCAGCATGTTTAACTTAAAGTGTAATATTTTATTTAACCCCCGGGTACTATAGATATGGTTTATTTAATTTTATATTTCTCCTTTTAAATGTGTTTCACCTTAAAAATCTCTTCTCACAGAATTCTAGATCACACATGGTCTGAGATCTGGCCTGGTGCCATAAACTTACATGCTGTGCATGCATACCAGCTGCCTCACTGAGCACATGGCATCTAAATCAAGCCAACTAAATTTTGATTTTAGGTAACTTTCTTCTGATTTCAGCATTTTGGAAAGAAGATAGATGGATTTCTAGGAGATCTTACAGGCCTCAAAATTCTGACAAAATAAACTTGCTCCAATAAATTGTCATTTTTAAGGAACATTGGTAAACGTCTCTTTAACAACGTAAATTGATATTTTGTTTCAATTTAAATGAGAAATTTTTTGAATAAAACTGTTTTATGTTTCTTTAAGCCCATCTTCAAGCTGTGTGTATGTATGAGTGAATGCGAGTTCCCACTTTTAATTCATTATAATCCTACAGGTTTAAATCTATTTAGCTAACTATAAACAAAAATAGATTCAATTCATAGAAAATATTTGTTTTATACCACTCAGTGTTAACAATTTTTAATTGGGTTAATAGTATGTATATTATTCAGTTTAATGATAGATTGTTGTTAATTATTAGTAGTAATTATTATTAGTAGTTATAATTATTGTTATTGAATATAATTATTAATATTAATTGATAAAAATCAGTCTAATGGTAAATTGTTCATTGTTGGCTATTATTAACAATTGTTGTTCATAATAATTATTAATTATTGTTGTGACTAATAATGGTTAATAATTATTAATAATTAATAATTGTTGTTATTGTTAGTTGTGATTATGGATAATCATTATTCTTCCAAAGTCCTTAATAGCAAGACACGATGGATGGGTCCAAAACTACAAACAACTTTGGCCTCTCTACTTTTGGGAATCCTCAATCTTTAGATTTGTAAATATCATAGGGACAGTTAGGCTTAGCAGAGGGACAGATTAGGAGTAATTAACCAGAAGGGACAGTATAGGGAAAGAATAGTAAACTTTAGAGATAATTCATTAAAGGCAAATGGTTGGAAATGGGCCTAAGAGGTGGCATATGGATCTCGGGTGTTTTATGAATTACTAGGACATTTATTCTAATTATATAAAAATAACCCTATAACAAATTATAAAAATTTCATATTTCTCATTGGGCATCAAACAATATGGCTTTCTTCTCTTACAGGTAAACCTAACTAATCTTTCTTATGTATGTATGTGTGTATGTATGTATGTATGTATGTGCGCGCACACATGTGTATGGATGTGTGTACTTGTATTCTAAATATAGTATAATGTTAATAGCCATGATACCAGTAAAAACATTGCTTCTGAGTTGGAACGTGGCCCTTCCTTCTCAAGACGCAAGTTTATATTAAACAGCCAAAACATAATTCAATTTCAACAAAGGTTATGGGTTATCTATTAAAAATTTTAAAATAATGGATCTACACTGCCACCTACTGGTTACACCCTTTCAACATCTAAAACAAAGATGCATCCAGGTTTTCATTGTATTAAAGTGTTAAGAAGTTTTTGGGTATTTGGGAATAAAAAATAAAAGGTATAAAAATTTAAAAATTTAAAAAATAAAAAAATTGAATTCCAATTAACATCATTGTGGAATTCGTGGCCGCCATTTTTCTTTTTAAATTTTTTGTGTGCATACAGGCTAAGTCTGCATTTTGTTCAGATGACCAGTGAGTAGCTGGTGTTGAGGCTTGCATTTCATTTGGGTGACAAGTTGGTTTAGAAAAAGGCTCCCTTTGCGGACCACCAACCTAGGAAGCTGGTGTGAAATTCCTGTCCTGGGCTTGGGCAGGTGGAAAGTTATGGCCAAGAGTTGGTAATGTGTCTCGTTGTCCCAGGCTAAGGACCTAAGTAGGAAGTTACCTCTCTGGTCAGGTCACAGAAGTGACCAACTGACCTCTATGCAATGAGGCCAGTTCCCCACAATGTCCACAAAGTGGGCACTGTGTGTCCCTCTCCCCTTAGCAGGACTGCAGTGCACCTGTTCATGACAAAGGAAGCTTCCTAGAAGCTTCCACAAAAACAAAAATAAAACAAAAATTCAAGATGGTAATGATGGTAACAACTTCGCACGGGGCATATCTAGCCAGTCTTTAATTAACTGATGGGCATAGAACTGTAAAAGAAAATTTTACTAAGAGATAGATATTGTAAAATCTTTAAAGCAGGTTTTCCTGCCAGGCCTGGAGAAGGCCAAGAGCTTGGAGGAAGATAGTTATTAAAATCCACTTTGTAAGGTTTGCAGTTTAAAATGGTAATACATTTGAACTAATTGGGAATCTAAAATGTTAATTGTTTTATTTCTAATCTGTAATGAATTTCCAACAGTAACCTTGGGGTTAAGTTACACAAATCGTCTCTATATTTTTCTGTGTTATACAGTATCACCTTGTAACATTTTTCCTTTACTTGTCAGATAATTTAAAGAAATTAAGTTTAAGTTCACTTCCCAAATAAGTAGCAGATAGTCAATGAAAAACAATTTAGGTGAATTTGATGAAAACGTACACCTTAGTTCCTGTTTATGGGTATGTGTAATAAAACTTAGGCATCTATAGATCAAAATATAAAAATTTAAAAAAACAAAAAGAGGGAGGTGGTATAATATTCCTTCTATATTCCAAACCTTTTGATAAATTTTCAATTTTGAGGTCTTGAACCTAACATTGGGAGGAGATTTTATGTTCCCACAGGTAAAAGCACCAATCTAAATGCCTGAAAATGTACAACTTTTGGCTGTGCAGGATGGACTGAGAAATGCCAGCAGAGAGGCTGACCCATCTGAACATGAAAGAAAAAGGAACCTCAGATTGTGTGAGTCACAGACACTGAGCATCTCTGAATTCTATTTGGGATAACTGTTTATAATGTGCCCTAATGAATTTTACTTTCCAGATGCTGAGAAACCTTTCTACTTCTTCCCTTTTATAGGAAAAAGAAAAACATGATGGTAATGAAGTCATTCCCTAACTGTAAATTACAGCCAACTGTTATAGTGGTAATTTCTTATGAAACAGATATAACGAACTTCTTTAATTGTCTGATAGACATAGGAATTGTGAAAGGATGATTCTCTATTTAGAGTCAAATATAATAGTAAAGTCTTTACAAGCTGTGTAATTAAGCAAAATATATTAATACAGGAGAGCTCTGATATCAGCAATGGATTATGCTGCCAAGGAGATGTTGGATAGGGGATCCAAGCCCCCAAAATTACAAAGGCCTTTTGCCTATAAAAATGGGTATCTGCAAGGAGAAAGGCAGTAAGTCCCTGTTGTCAAAGACCTGGTGTAAGTATGAAAAAATGTTTTGAGACATCACCTGCTAATGTGCAGTTGGTCTCTGAAATGCCAGAGAGCATTACCAAAGGCCACTAAAGCAATACAGAAAAATATTGGTCTCTTTGAATCAAACAAGACTCCTCCATCAGTATCAGCTACACCTCAACTGCCTGGAGATACTGTGCAACAATTATATATATA
>VZQC01015682.1:115217-130810 GCA_009823505.1 Rhizomys pruinosus
GAAGACCTGGTGTAAGCATGAAAAAATATTTTGAGACATCACTTGCTAATGTGCAGTTGGCCGCTGAAATGCCAGAGAGCATTACCAAAGGCCACTAATGTGATAAAGCAAAATATTGGTCTCCTTGAATCAAGCAAGACTCCTGTGTCAGTATCAGCTACACCTCAACTGCCTGGAGATACTATGCAACAGTGGCAGCCATGTGTATATATCCCAAATCTTATTGGCTATTAGCTCTCTCCTTGGAGGAATAATTCATGGCTGATGCCATAAGCTTATGTCCTCTAGTGGTTAGGAGATGATATAAGCCACAGTAAGAACTTGTCATCTTTTATAGAGAAACCACAGTTTGTGGATTAACGTACCATCCAAACATCTGTGTCTATACTCACAGCTTAGCTTGCCATAATAGTTAGTACTGTTTAAATGCCTGTTTAAATGCCTATACATCTAATTGCTTGCACTTTGTTAGTAGGATTAAAAAGGTATCTTTGATAAGCTGTCAAACCATGAAGGGAAACAACCTGAACCAAAATGATACCTCCAGAGAAAATAGACTGCTTTTCTTCTCACCCACTTGTGCCCCTTTCCCAAAGCCTAGGGAACAAATTGCGGAAGAGGAAGCATGGTAGAATGTAAGGGCTGTGGAGAGATTGGGGTGAATCATGAGACTATAGCAATATAGAGTGGACTCTTATTTGATCAACACGCTTGTGTATACAAGCTTCTCCAATTGGACTATGGGAACCTTGGGTTGTTTCAAAATTTAGACAGAGACACTTGTTAATTGGTTTTACATGAATGTTACTTACATTCATTGCTTATGCTTGACAATCAGCTTACTTCATGATTGGGATATTTGGATCTTAATTGGCATTATTATGAAAATAGAGTTTCAGGTCTGACTTGTCCTCCACTGTCTAGAACTCAAAACATGCTTGAGCAGCTGACTATTAAAAACTCAGGTTCCTTTGGGTTGTTAGACTCACCCATGGGCTCCCCTACCTCTCAGAAAAATTAAAAAATAAAATTAAAAGGGTGAGATGTGGGAAAACTTAGTTAAGATGGGTGGAATTCTAAGCCAATGGTACCTCCCTGGCCACACCCATGGGGTGGGGTGTAGTAATGAAAAGATTTAGCATTCAGCCCCGAGAATTGAGTCATGATGGATATTTAAGCAGACATGTTGGAATAAAATCTCTCTCTGCATTTGAACCTCAACCTGCATACACGTGGTGTGCTTTCCTGTGTGTATTTTTCACATGGGTCATCCAACCACAAATCTCGGCAGTGACACCACAAGTGACTATAGGGAAAACCTATCAAATTAAAACTGCCTTCTAAGTGCAAACTATGAAAGCAAGAAGAACGTGGAGCAAAGCATTCCCAGTGTTAAAGGACAGTATATGCCAACCCAGGTTATTATACCCAGCAAAAATGTTGATTATAGTTGAAGCAGAGAGAAAAATCTTCCATGATATAAACAAGGTGAAAGAATACTTTTTTTGGAAAAACAACCCTTCAGAGAATACTTGAAGCAATTCAAAGGACAGAAGAAAGAAGCAACCATCCCCAGGCACCTAGAAAGAGAAATCAGTAAAACCATAACTGCAGAAATAGAAACCTAAACCAAAACCGCAAATGGAAAATAAGGCAAAAGGAAGCAACACAAACCTGTCAGTCATAAACTTAAATATTAATGGAATAAATTCCCCAATCAAAAGACATAGACTGGGAGATTGGATTAGGAAACAGAACCCATCGATATGCTGTCTACAAGAAACGCATCTTACCTTCAAGGACAGGCATCACCTCAAAGTGAAAGGATGGAAAAAATATTCCAAGCAAATGGTACCAAAAAGAAAGCAGGTGTTGCTATTTTAATAACAGACAAACTAGACTTCAAAGTAAAAGAAATCAGAAGAGTCAAAGAAGACCATTACATTTTCATCAAAGGAACAATTCACCAAGAAGATTTCACAATTATGAAAATATATGCACCAAATTCTGGTGCACCAAACTTTAGAAAGACAATTCTCCAGGACCACAAGGCACAGATTAACCACAGTACACTCATAGGGGACTTCAATACCCCACTGAGCACTTTGGACAGGTCAACAGGAAAAAGAATAAACAGAGAGACATCTGAACTGAATGATTTGATACACGAAATGGACCTCACAGACATCTACTGAATATTCCACCCTAATATCAGAGAGTACACTTTCTACTCAGCACCCCATGGAACATTCTCCAAAATCGACTACATACTGGGACACAGAAGAAAACTCCGCAAATACAAAATGAGTGAAATAATTTTATGCATTCTATTAGACCACAGTGCAATAAAGCTCAATATCAACACCAGGATAAGCCCTACTGCCTAAAAGAACACATGGAGACTAAACAATGCACTCTTGAATAATGAATAGGTTAAGGAAGAGATAAAGAAAGAAATAAAACCATTCCTGGAACTGAATGACAATGATAATACAACACACACACACACACACACACACACACAACAACAACAACAACAACAACAAAAAAAAACTATGGGATACTTTAAAAGCAGTCTTAAGAGGGAAGTTTATAGCCCTGGGTGTCTACATTACAAAAACAGAAAGAGCAAAAGTGAGCAGTCTAACACTGTAGCTAAAAGCACTTGAGAGGCAACAACAGATGAACCCTAAACGCAACAGACAAGAAGAAATAACAAAAATCAGATCACAAGTCAATGAAATAGAAACAAAGAAAACAATACAAAAAAAATCAATGAATCCAAAAGTTATTCTTTGAGAGAATAAACAAGATAGACAGACCTCTAGCCCAGTTAACCAAAAGAAAGAAGGAACAACTCCATATCAATAGAATCCATGATGAAAAAAGAAATATAACAACAGACAATGAAAAAATCTAGAAAATCATATGGGAGTACTTCAAAAACCTATACTCTACCAAGTTTGAAAGCCTAGAAGAAATGGATGAATATCTGAAATCCTGGGAATCACCAAAGCTCAACCAAGAAGAGACTGACAGTTTAAACAGACCCATAATATATGAAGTAATTGAAGATGTAATAAAAAACCTCCCAACTAAAAAAAGCCCAGGTCCAGATGGTTTCTTGGCAGAATTCTATAAAACATTTCAAAAAGACTTACAACCATTATTACTTAAATTGTTTAGAAAGCTATAAACAGAGAGAATTCTCCCAAATTCCTTCTATGAATCCACCATCACTCTATTACCCAAACCAGGTAAAGATACAACCAAAAAAGGAGAATTATAGACCCATCTCTCTAATGAACACAGATGCCAAAATTCTAAACAGGATACTGGCAAATTGCATACAGACCCACATCAAGAAGATCATTCATCGTGACCAACGTGGATTCATACTAGAGATGCAGGGATGGTTCAACATACGAAAACCAATAAATATCATCAAGCATATAAATGGAATGAAAGACAAAAACAACACCATCCTCTCAATTGACAGGGTAAAAGCCTTTGACAAAATCCAGCATCCCTTCATGCTTAAAGTCCTAGAGGGCATTAGACTGGAGGTATCATTCCTCCATGTAATCAAAGCCATATACAGGAAGCCCACAGCTAATTTCATCCTAAATGTGGAAATGAAAGAACCGTTTCCTTTAAAGGTAGGAACTTGGCAAGGCTGACCCCTGTAAGCATTCCTCTTCAATATATATATAGTGCTGGACACATTTGCTAGGGCAATAAGCCAAGAAAAGAAAATTAAAGGAGTACTAATTGGAAAAGAGGAAGTCAATCTATCCCTTTCTGCTGATGATATGATATTTACTTAAGGGATGCTAAAAACTGCACCAGAATAATCCTAGAAAAGATTAACAGCTTCAGCAAAGTGGCAGGATGCAAAATTAACCTAAAAAATCAGTAGCCTTTCTTTACAACAACAACAAGCAACTGAGGAAAGAATTCAGGGAGTCCTTCCCACTCACAATAGCCTCAAAAACAATAAAATTCCTAGGAACAAACCTAACCAAAGACACCAAAGATCTCTACATCAAGAATTTTAAACTGCCAAAGAAAGAAATTGAGGAAGACATCAGAAGATGGAAAAAGCTCCCATGCACATGGATTGGGAAAATTAATATAGTAAAAATGTCCATTCTACCCAAACTCTTGTACAGATTTAATGCAATGCCAATTAAAATCCCCAAGAGTTTCTTCACAGGATTGGAAAAAAAAAGTCCTTAATTTCATTTGGAACAACAAATGACCCCGAATAGCCAAACAACCTTGAGTGAAAAGAGCAATACAGGGAGGATCTCTATACCAGACTTCAAACTATTCTACAGGACTATAGTCATAAAAAACAGCCTGGTACTGGCACAAAAACAGACCTGTTGACGAATGAAACAAAACTGAAGATCCAAACTTGAGCAAATACAATTTCATCCATCTCATATTAACAAGGGGGCCAAGAAGACACAATGGAGAAAAGACAGCATCTTCAGCAAGTGGTGTTGGCAAAACTGGATCACCACTTGTAGAAGAATGAAATTAAACCCCTACCTCTCACCCTGTACAAAAGTCAACTCCAGATGGATTAAAGACCTCAACGTGAAACCCCAAACTCTGAATGTGATAGAAGAAAACGTTGGCAGAAGACTTCAAGACATAGGCTAGGAAAGGACTTCCTAAATCAGGCAGCAGCTGCACAAGAAGTGAGGTCAATAATTGACAAATTGGACTTCATCAAACTCGATAAGCTTCTGTTACATCAAAAGAAACAATTCAAGGAAGTGAAGACCAAATCCCACAGAGTGCGAGGAAAACTTCACCACAGAAAACATCTGACAAAGCATTGATTTCCAGAATATATAAACTACTCAAAAAACAAAGAAGAAAGAACACAAATGACCCACTCAATAGATGGAGCAAAGAGCTGAACAGAGACTTCACAAGTGAGGAATTAGAAATGGCTGAGAAACATATTGAGAAGTGTTCAACATCATTAATCATTAAGGAAATGCAAATCAAAACTACTATAAGATATCATCTTACTCCAATAAGACTGGCTAGGATCAAGGAAACAAATGATACCAAGTGCTGGAGAGGTTGTGGGGAAAGAGGAACACTCATCCACTGCTGTTTGGAATGTAAACTGGAACAGCCACTGTGGAAAGCAGTGTGGAGAACCCTTGGAAGACTTGGAAAGAACTTGACACCTGACCCACCCATACCACTCCTGGACATGTACCCACAAGACTCGTCTTACTGCAGAGATACATTCAGAGCCATGTTTATTGCAGCTCTCTTCACAATAGCAAGGAGCTGGAACCAACCCAAGTTCCCCTCAACTGATGAGTGGATAACGAAAATGTTGTACATCTAAACAATGCAGCTCTATGCAGCAGTAAAAAAGATGACATTATGAGCTTTGCAGGTAAATGGATGGAACAGGAAGATATTATGTTAAGTGAAGTAACATAGTCCCAGAGAAACAAAGGACGAATGGTATCCCTCATCTATGGATGGTAGTGCCAATGACCTAGTTGAAACATTTCTTGTTTGGAGTGATGCATATTGGAAAGAACACCACCACTACCAACAACAGAAAAGACTGCATCAAACAACTGACTGAAAGGGTGAATCTGGTGAGGTGGGAAGTTTGGGAGGGGGACACGGTTCTAGATTTGATTTGTAACATAATCTTATACAAAATATTGTAAAACAATAAAATAAAAAAATACCAAAAAAAAGGACAGCCTGGTCTACAGAGTGAGTTTCAGGACAGCTGGTGCTACAGGGAAACCCTGTCTTGAAAAGACAAAAATAGAAACAAAAACAAAAACAAACAAACAAAAAACAGAAAGATAACATCATGAACTTTGCAGGTAAATGGATGGAACTAGAAGATATTATGTTAAGTGAAGTAACACTGTCCCAGAAAAACAAATAATGTCAGGGCTGGAGAGATGGCCTATCAGTTAAGAGCGCTGACTGCTCTTGCAGAGGACATGGGTTTGATCCCCAGCACCCACAGGTGGCAGAGAACAGTCTTTGACTCCAGTTCCAGGGGAATCCGACACCCTCTTCTGAGGCTTTTCTTCCTTTGAATGTTCAGACGGGTCAGCCTTTCCGTTGCCACTTTTTGGTACATCCTACTCAATGCAAACCTGTATCTTTTCTTTCTCAGCCATTAAGTTGGTGACGTTTTGTCCTGTTGGAACAAACAAATCTTTTCCCATAGTTAGTTTTAAGATTTGAATTGCAGGGGTTTGATGAAAAGGTTTCATGTCTTTCTGTATCCCCCCCCTTTTTTTTTTAGCGTATGAGTCTCCAGAAGATAGTTGTATTATACATGACTATAGGGTGGAGTCAAGGCACAGATTTCATCAAATTCACCCATGTTGTTTTGGGTGACTATATATGATTAACTTGGGAAGCAAACTTAATTTTTACGTTAAATCATCTTAAAGAGAATGCTACAAGGTGATACTGTACAACAGAGAAATTATAGAGAACATTTGTATGTGTCAATCCCAAAGTTCTTGCTCTACAGATTTTATGTAAAGCAAATGTGGGCAACAGCGAATTATATCTCCATTTAATTCAGATGCATTACCATTTTTATCAGATTCTGTAAACCAATGTTGTTTAATATACACATGTTTACTTTTACTTTTACTAAGTCCTAAAACACCATGTGTCCTGTAGACAGTGTCTAGGCGAAACTGGGTACTTGCTGTATGGAAACTCCTAATCATTTCTAGGAGTTTTCTGGTGGAGTTTTTACCATCCCTTATGTAAACTATCATATCATCTGCAAAAAGAGATTGTTTTATTTCCTCTTTTCCAATTAGTATTCCTTTAATTTCCTTTTCTTGCCTTATTGCCCTAGGCAGACTTTCAAGCACTATATTGAAGAGGAGTGGTGACAAGGGGCAGCCTTGTTGGGTTCCTACCTTTATGGGGAACCCTTCTAACTTTTCTCCATTTAGGATGATGCTGGCTGTGGGTTTCTTATATATGGCTTTGATTATTTTGAGGAATTCTGGATTTTATCAAAGGCTTTTTCTGCATCTAGTGAGATGATCATGTGGTTTTTGTCCTTCAGTCCATTCATGTGTTTTATGATATTTATTGATTTCTGTATGTCGATCGATCCCTGCATCTCTAGTATGAATCCAACTTGATCATGGTGAATGACCTTTGTGATGTGGCTCTATATATGGTTTGCAAGTATTTTGTTGAGAATTTTTGCATCTGAGTTCATTAATGAGACGGGTCTGTTGTTCTCTTTTTTGGTTGCATCCTTGCCTGTTTTTTGTTGTTATTGTTGTTTTTTGTTTGGATTCTGGTGCTAATCTCAAATGTTAATAGTATGGAGAACTGGTTGGTCACTCACTCTGCTTCCTGCTGGTTTCTTCCATAGTGTTGACTGTGCAGCCTAGACTCACTGATACTGCTCATGCTGGATCATTCCAACCAGAGCACCAGCAGCTTTTCATCTTCACCACATTACCAGTAGCTTGAGTGGGGTGGGCGGGTGAGGCTGTTACTCCTTTGGCTGCCTCTCTGTCCCTCTATCTGCATGCATAGCTCTTCTCTCTAGTACCCGAGGTGGGAGGTTGATCCCCTGGCAGGGCAGCGAGGCTGTACACTGTACCTAACCTGGCCACCAAGTTTGTAAGCTGCCTCTCTGTCCCTCTCAAGTCCTGTATCTAAGTATGTCCTGTCTTTAGCAAAAGGGTCTGAACTTCACATTAAAGGAAGAAATCACAGGCTGGGGCAATAGCCAGTGCTGTTTTTGGAGATAAGTGGACTATCCTTTCAAAAACTTGAAAGGAGTTTTGTCCTGCCCATATAAGCATGCACATTATATATGCATATATATATAATTAACTATGTGTATATATTATGTATGTTTCTGAATTAATACATTTACCTCATTTTCCAAATCATCTAATCTTTATTTCTCCTCTCTCTCCTTCCTGTATAACTTTCCCTCCTTCTCTAGTTAAAAAAATTATTTTCTCCATTTTTGCCTTGATAACGCCTGTCTCCTACCATCCCCCTCTCTTTAGCTAGTTTTTCACCTTTACACACATGGCTCCTTTCCATAGCCAAATACACATGCTTCGAGAAATCATAGATCTTAGACATAAACTTATTTTTGTCATTTTCCCTAGACCAACATAATTTCTTACTCCATTCCAAAAGTGTATACTTATATTTACAGACAAGTATAACACTCATCACATATGAAATAATTCTCTCTTTGCAACAGATGGAAACCATTAAAGATTTCTATAACTGATCAAACACAGAGAATAACTTTTTTTCTGAGATGCCCAGTTGTACTTGAAACACCTGTAATGCAGTCTCTATACTTAAAGCTAATAGGGCAGAACAGGAGCTAGAAAGATTATCAATGCATCTCTCAACTCTCACCAGAGAAGCTTCCTCATGCAACAGATGATTGTTAACCCAGAAAGCCACAACTGGTCAAAGTTCAGAGAATAAGTTACCACAGAGAGCTTGTGCCTGGATAGGACACATACATCAAACCTCTCCCACCTAAAACTCTGAGTCTATTTAGGTAGAAGGGGTGAAAAGGCTATAAGAGCCATGGATGATGGATGACCACAAGGAAACAGAATTTTCCTGGGGTCTGAGAATTTGCTCATATCCACTGACAGCAATGGCGAGTAGATCCACAAAATCTAGGCAAGCTCAAACCACACAAATTCCCAGCACTGAAGTGGGGAAATGGTTAAGAATTTCCTAACTTGTCTAAGGAACTACTAGCTGCCAATGATTACTGAGTGAATGAGTACGGATTTTCTTTAAGTGAATGATACTAGATAGGTTAATCATGCTACAGTTGATAGACTCACACCAAGAAATATTTGGCAATAAAAACATGGCTCAAAAGACCTTAGCATACTTGACAAGATGCATGAAATCTAATGGATGGGAATAAAGAGGGGTGTAGAGAAGGGAGAATTTCTAAATATGATCAAGTTATATTTAATGCCAAAATTCAATTTAAATATCTATAAATTCATTATAATTTTGCCCTTTAACAATACTTAACCTAAATAAATTTAATTCTTTGTTACCTACAGATACTCTTAATAGGCTACAAATGGTAGCAATAACAGAGGAGTCAAATATCCATTGCTATAAAACATGACTCATAATGCTTGATTCACCAAGTGTGAACCTTATGCTCATTTTCCTTGTATCATTAGAGAAGAAGAAATACTTTCAGTTATGATTTTTGTTTTGCTATGTAATTTGTACATAATTTGATCATGTTGATTTTTGTAGTAGTAGAGTGCAGGTTTATAAAATTCTGTTTCATGGAAAATGTTCTTAGCTTAGAAAAACCTGACAAACTCTTATTTGTATATTACCCTTTCTTGTAGCGCTGAATTAAGTTCTAATTCCTCACCATTCTTTAAATGAATCATTTTATCAACTTATTAGCATTTTGATAGCTATGGCCATGATAATGCATTTGTGGAGAGTAAAAGTCAGTAATCTGAGTTCATTTGGTTCTGAAAGTCATTAACAATCCCATTCAATAGCAGTTGGATTTCATTTAGACTGAACCTAATTTTATAACACTGAAAACCATGCCACATTACTCTGCATGACTGACAATATATACAGAAATTTAATTTGGCTTATCTGGTGAAAGCACATAGCATATGATGCTACAGGAATAGCAATCTAGGTGAAGTTTCATAAACACATTGTTCTAATAGGACCCCTGTGGCTTACACATTCTGTTTGAACTTTGTTAAAATGATCTACTTCCATTCCCTGTCCCAGCTAGCTCTCTACTTTACCAGTCCCACACTGACACGGGCCAACTTTTGTACAGCCCTTTTAGAAACTGCAATATTTTCTATGTATTTCTATAGTTTCACTATTTTTCAGTGTTTTCATGTAATTACAGTTGTTGCTTTGTTTTGTGTATAGTATGACTGCATATTAACTAACTATTCGAAAGCCCAATATATCCTTAAGAAACAATCTCTGAGGAATATCAGGTTATATTTCAATCATTTAAAGCTTTATTTTTAATTTAGAGTGTTGTATATACGTTTATGTGTGTGTATCTTTGCATGTGTAGTATCCATGGAGGCTCAAAAAGGACCTGGGTTACCTATAACTGGAGTTGCAAGTTGTTGTGGGCCACCTGACATGGGTGCTAGGAACTGAACTCTGGTTTTCTGTAAATACAGCAAGTGCTTTTAACCACTGAAAGCATCTCTACAGTCCCTATATCTTTGAATCTTAACACTTAATTCTTCATGTGGCACTTATTATTACACTTATTACATGGCTCATAAATGTTTGATGAGTACATGAATAGACAAATTAACACAGTCAAAATCATTTTCTGTCTCAGTGGCTGTCACTCTGTTCTGTTCTCTGCCATTGATTTCACTTGTAATTCTGGATTCTGACAAATTAATTAAAGAATGAAATAAAAGACAGGTAAACTATATGACTTTAACAACTATAGATATATGTAAAATGGGGCTTAAACTGTTTACCCTGCTGACATTAACTGACCAAGAGCATCTCTGTGTACAGACCCCATGTTTAAATTGCAGTGAAGAGACATTCTGGCACATTATATGTCAATATTCTTTAACAATAAAGCTTTTCATTATTGACTGAGAATTACTCAAAATTCACTGTGTCCTTCCTGTTGTCCTGTCAAAATATATGAAGGAGAAACTGACGATAAAGGGATGTCTGTTCATTTCTTCTTGGTTAAATGTATTTTCATTGTTAGCTTATATTATATATAATCATACTTTCTGTATTTAATGAATAGGTTTCTATAAAGAGGAAGAAGGGTTTCTCACTGCAATGACTGCTTCAGTGATCACTAGCTCCTGACAGAATGCAAACAGAAAAGTTAATACAGGGGCACAATGCAAAGGACACTGATGCAGAAAGCTAAAAAGATAACTTTAATTTCTTTGAGATTTTAGACTCATTGTCAAAAATTAGCTTCCCAGATGATTGAAGAGCAGATCCTTCTATTTCAGTAATAATCTGCTGCTACCCATGGAAGATATTCAAATCTTTCCTTTTATAAAGCTTTTTCACTTTGTTTCATGGTTAATTCATTCTGAAAGCAACCCAGGTGGCAGAAATGAGCAACATTAGCCCTTGAGAAGATATTGCTCTTCTCTAGGGGACAGATACTTGATCTTCATAGAGAAGTTTTGCAATGTTTCTTTTGTTTCAAGTTTTTTTTAATTGCCTTAAGGGTTTTTAAAAGGAATAAAAATTCCTAAGACTGCTTTTAAGAGTGTCATAATGTAGAACTTGTTATGTAGGTCAGTGGCAGAGAACTTGTACACCATGTGTAACACTCTGGGTTTCATCTACTAATACTGAAGGAAAAAATACACAGCCAGATTATATTAACATGCTACAGGATCTGACTACAGGTGCAGATGATTTGAAAGAGACATGGCATTACTAGTGATGCATTTTAAGAGCACTGGGAGATAGAAAAGATGGCTTTGGAACAGAGATAATAAGTATAGCCCCGGTAGAAAATCACCATAACATTTGCTGAAATCAAGATTATGCAATACTACATATTTATCACTATACTGTTTCAATTAACAATATCACTTAGAAGTGGAAGCAGTATTTGTGGGGTGCATATTGAGTGTTGAGGTCTGTATTATGCAATTTAAATGCCTGTGTAACTCTCTATTACCCATACTAAACAGAGATACAAATAGAAGCAAAGAACAAAAATAAAATATTTAAGTTTTCAAAGATAATTTGTTACTGATCCAGGATGCATGATCTCTAAAAAAATGAGAAGCCTTTTTCATGGGCAATAAGAATCCTTAAGACTCTCGATAATTAAGGAAGAAATGTTTAATAATGATTAACCCCGTTGCTGTATATTGCTACATATACAATTACTCAGCAGCACATATTTAGAGTAAGTTTTAAATCTTTATGAAACATGGATTGGTTGATGATGTGAATCAGTTTTAATTGTAATTATTTGCCCTAGCAGCACGTAGTATAATATAGTATAGCAGGATGAGTTGTAGTGTAAACAAGAGGACTGAAATAGAAGATTGTTAAAGGAAACAAGAGTAGATGAAAACATAAACAGGACCTAGGACAGTCTCTTTTATGAGGAAAACTTCTGTTTTTGTTTTTAGGAGGGTGTTGCACTTTAGAATCTTTTAATCCATGAGGTCAGCTGTTAGAAGACGATTGAGTGGAAAACAAGGCTGCTAATAATGTTCAGAGAAATGATTTGCATGAAACTCCACCTTTTGTTTTAAATCACTACTGACGTGAAATTCTGTCTCTCTACTCTTAATCTTTTACTTGTACCAGGTCTCCATTTCTCCCACCTGTACACCTATACACAAAAGTATTGAAAAGTAATATCGTTCACCAGCTGTGATCAATGTGTTATTTTTCATTAAATTATCTGAAAACGGCACTTTTGATTGGATAGCAAGACCTCCATGAACCTCTTTGGAGAAGTCAGCATGGTAAGAAATCCTTAAGGAACCTATGAAAGAAATAACCCATTCTTTCAAAAGAACAGATATCTGCATTTGCTGTTCAGTTGCATTTTATTTGTAATATTTCTTTGATAGAAGAAAGAATTGAGAGGACATACATATGAAAGGTCATTTGAACATGTTTATGATTTTTTGTCATGATTACATTCAGAATGTGAATACCGTTTAAAACATGGTAAATGTCAAGTTGTTACCCTTAAGGGGCTCCACATCTATGAGAGAGAAAATTGGTCCCAAGAACAATATTTACTTATGCCAGAAGTGCAGGACTAGATGGTGGCATTTTTCAATAGTTTTTAATAGAGCTTTCGTACATTTCTTACAACATTTCCTAATAAAAGTTAGATTTCCTCTCCCCTCCATGTCCCTCCAACACCCCATTGGAAGGTACGCATTGCTCCATCCATAGTAGGTCCTATGCAGTCAAGTTTGTTTGCCTTTGTGTGTGTGTGTGTGTGTGTGTGTGTGTGTGTGTGTATGTGTGTGTGTGTGTGTGTGTGTTTCTTGTTTTTGTTTATTGGTCTTTTTGAGACAGCGTCTCCTTTTAGTTTCAGCTGGCCTGGAGCTCACTATGTAGAGCAGGCTGGCCTTGAACTCACAGAGATCCCTCTGCCTCTGCTTCCCAAGTGCTAAGATTAAAGGCATGAACCACCATGCCCTGCTACAGTCAAGTTTTTAAACCCAAATGTCCTGTGCAAGTTCATTCACTGGAGTCTAGTCAGTCTCCAGGAGTTCTCAGTCCAAGACCGGCCCACCACCCATTTCTCTCACTCCATTCTGGGAACTTGTCTGATTGAGTTGGCATGAGACCCATGCTCGATGCAAATATCACTACAAGATCGTATATGCAAGCTTGCACTGGTGTGAAAGCCTCTGCTTCCCTATGTTCATGCACCAGCTCTGGCCCTTACAATCTTTCTGACCCCTCTTCTGAAATGATCCCTAAGCCATGTGTGGTTGAGTTTTAATATAGGAGTCCTATCCAGGGACACATACTCTGGAGTCTTCATAGCTTGGAGCTTTTGTTACAAGCACACTTAGGACTCGGATATGAGTTTGTTAATACATTACAAGCCATCTTAGTTATAACTTTGAGAAGTTTTGTCATTAATGATTTTATTTCTGTGTAATTTTGATTTGACCTCTTTCCTTTATATATATATGAGAAACAATCCTTATTTTCCACTTATATTTATAGTCCTTATATATGAAAACAGCAGTAATAGATGCTTCTAAATTTGCCCAAAACTAAGTTCTCTCAGTACTTCAGTTTCATTTCAAGTAGTGTAGATCACCATTCTTCATGCTTTCTATTTTTAACTGATTAAAATGATATTAATTCAATAATTTTTCCACTTAATGTTTCATATTTTTGTAATTACTTTGGGGAATTTTGTGTATTTCATATAAAACATCTTAGTCATCTTTATAAATATTCTTAAATTATAAGACTTATCAGTTAAAACAATGCTTCTGGCCTATTGTAACCTGTAATATGGAGGTTTATCACTTCCCTGATCCTCCATCTCTCTACCTTACAAAGTAATAACTTTTATTTTTTCTATACCACTTTCCAGTCCCAATTTATACAAAGTTAGAATTACTTTAATATTCAATGACTTTACCTATATATTGCTGAAAGTCTATGCCTTGAACACATTTTTATTTCAAATTAAGTGTTAGGTTTTATATTTTTCTCTATAGTATATCATATTCTTGACATAAGTGTTTGGGATAAATGAAAAATAGTAAAACTGAAATAATGGAGATGTAAGTAGATGACCTCAATACATGATGAAATTTCACAGAGGTTCAATGAGACAGTAAAGGAGAAAAGAACACAGTATCATAAATTCCAGACATCACTGTCTCCAAAGTAGAATAATTCTGCACTCTACATTTGTGCTTCAGAATACTTGAGATTTACTTTTCTCTGCCTCTCCTTCCACTGCTTCAGCAGCTCCTGAGTACTTTTCCCTCTATTGTCAGATTTAGATTCACTTCACTGAGTAATTTTCTGCCTTAACCAATCATCAAACATTATAGAGCCTGTGCATTGGTCTATGTTAGGATCCAGATTTCAAAGTGATCACTCTAATTTCCAGTTTGCTGCTTTTGTTTCAGATATCACCATCAGATTGAAACAGATCAAGCTTAGTTCTGGAAACCTATGGAGTAGGAAATATGGCAATATATTATACAAGGAAAGGCTGAGAAAGCAACTGTGGCCCTACAGCTTTCAATATCTTGATTCATATTTGTGTCATTTATCAACTCAATAGCTACACAATGTTAAGTCCTTTTGAATTTTAATTGTTCACCATTTTATGTTTCATTCATTGGGAACAATCTTTGGGAATTGTTTATTTGTAGGGAGCAAAAACACAAATTGAGTTAATTTAAGCTACTTTAAGCAAAGGGGGAAATTTATGGGAAACAAATGAGATTATATCATAGAGAATAAGTGTTAAGAAATAGACATAAGACACATGAAAGTATTTCCCAAATTGAAAAATCACCAGAAAATATGCAACTCCTTCTAAGGACACACAGTCTTAATAATTGGGTAGAAACAAGATATTCTGGTCTTCTCTAAATATTAGAATCTTATATATCATTGTTGTTTCCATAAACAAATTAATCTAGTCAGGCCTGTCAATCACCTGGACATGTGACCACTGGTTAGGCTGATTTAGCTAAAGTGATGATAAAGAAAAGAGAAGCAGATGAGGTGTAGCTGGTGCTGACGGAGGAGTCTTGCTTGACTCAAGGAGACCTATATTTGCTTTATTGGTTTAGTGGTCTTTGGTAACACTCCCTGGCATCCCAGAGACCATCTGTATACTTGCAAGTGCGGTCTCCATACATCTTTCCCATGTTTATATCAGGTCTTCAACAGCAGGGCCTTATCGCCTCTCTTCCTGCAGATATCCCAGTTTGGAGGCAAGGAGCCTTTACCATTTGTGGGGGCTTGGATCCCCTGGCCAACATCTCCTTGGTAGA
>VZQC01015682.1:140013-169653 GCA_009823505.1 Rhizomys pruinosus
GAGAGCCAATAGCCAATTAGATTTGGGATATACAGGCACATGGCTGCCTCTGCTGCACAGTATTTCCAGGCAGGTGAGGTGTAGCTGGTGCTGACGGTGGAGTCTTGCTTGACTCAGGGAGACCCATATTTGCTTTATTGGTTTAGTGGCCTTTGGTAACACTCTCTGGCATTCCAGAGGCCATCTGTACACTTGCATGTGTGGTCTCAATACATCCCTCCCATGTTAACGTCAGGTCTTCGGCAGCAGGGTCTTATTGCCTCTCCTCCTGTAGGTATCCCAACTTAGAGGCAAGGAGCCCTTACCTTTTGTGGGGCCTTGGATCCCCTGGCCAACATCCACCTGGTAGAACAATCCATTGCTGATGTCAGAGCTCCTGTATTAATATATTTTGCCTGAGTGCATAGCCCTAGGACTTTAGTATTATATTTGGTTCTGAACAGAGAGTAATCCCTTCCACAGTTCCCATGTCTAGTAGTCAATTAAAGAAAGCAGTTTTACCGGTTTTATAAGAGATTACCTCTACAATAGTTGTCTCCAATTTACAGTTGGGGAGCGACCTCATCATTGTCATATTTCTCCTTGTTCTATGGGTGGGAAGGCAAGGAAGTCTCTCATATCAGAACCTTTGTGGCACCTAGAAGGTAAGTTTCATTAGGACTCATTATAACTAGTTGTTACATGTAGGATCCACAGAGGGGTTCGATGTTTATGGCAATCTGAGGCTTTTCTTCCTTTGAATGTTCAGACAGGTCAGCCTTTCCGTTGCCTCTTTTTGGTACATCCTACTCAATGCAAACCTGTATCTTTTTCTTTGGTGTCTTTGGATAGGTATGTTCCTAAGTATTTTATTGTGTTTGAGGCTATTGTGAGTGGGAAGGTCTCCTTGTATTCCTTCTTCAGTTGCTTGTTATTGATGTAAAGGAAGGCTACTGATTTTTCTAGGATAATTTTTTATCCTGCCACTTTAATGAAGCTCTTAATCTTTTCTAGGAGTTTCCTGGTGTACTTTTTAGCATCCCTTAAGTAAACAATCATATCATCAGCAAAAAGGGATAGCTTGACTTCCTCTTTTTCAATTAGTTCTTCTTTAATTTCCTTTTCTTGCCTTATTGCCCTAGCAAGTGTTTCAAGCACTATATTGAAGAGGAGTGGTGACAGGACAGCCTTTCTGAGTTCCTACTTTTCATGGGGAATGCTTCTATCTTTTCTCCATTTAGGATGTTGTTGGCTGTGGGTTTCCTGTATATGGCTTTGATTACATTGAGGAATGATCCCTCCAATACAGTTCTCTCTAGGACTTGAAGCATGAAGTGATGCTGGATTTTGTCAAAGGCTTTTTCCCTGTCAATTGAAATGATGGTGTGGTTTTTGTCTTTCAGTCCATTTACGTTTTATGTTATTTGTTGATTTTCATATGTTGAACCATCCCGCATCTCTGGTATGAATCCAAGTTGGTCATGACGGATGATCTTCTTGATGTGGGTCTGTATGTGGTTTGCAGGTATTTTGTTGAGAATTTTTGCATTTGTGTTTATTAATGAGATGGGACTATAGTTCTCCTTTTTGGTTGTATCTTTGCCTGGATTTGGTATTAGAGTGATGCTGGCTTCATAGAAGTAATTTGGGAGAATTCCCTCTGTTTGTATCCTTCTGAACAATTTGAGTAATAATGGTTGTAAGTCTTTTTGAAATGTTTTATAGAATTCTGCTGTGAAACCATCTGGACCTGGGCTTTTTTTAGTTGGGAGGTTTCTTATTACATCTTCAGTTCCTTCATATATTATGGGTCTGTTTAAGCTGTCAATCACTTATTGGTTGAGTTTGGTGATTCCCAGGATTGCAGATATTCACCCAATTCTCCTAGGATTTCAAACTTAGTAGAGTATAGGTTTTTGAACTATTCCCATGCAATTGTCTGGATCTTTTCATTGTCTGTTGTGATATTTCCCCTTGCATCATGGATTCTATTCATTTGGAGTTGCTCTTTCTTTTTGTTTACTGGGCTAGTGTTCTATTTATCTTGTTTATTCTCTCAAAGAATCAACTTTTAGATTCATTGATTTTTGGGTATTGTCTTCTTTCTTACTATTTCATTGATTTCTGCTCTGATTTTTGTTATTTCTTCCTGTCTGTTGCCTTTAGTGTTCATTTGTTGTCTGTGAAGTGTTTTTAGGTGCTGTGTTAGATCATTAACTTGTGCCCTTTCTGTTCTTCTGATGTAGACATTCAGGGCTGTAACCTTCCCTCTTATGACTGCTTTTAAATTATCCCATTGGTTTTCTTGTGTTGTATTATCATTGTCATTCAGTTCCAGGAATGTTTTTATTTCTTTCTTTATTCCTTCCTTGATCCATTCATTATTCAGTAGAGTGTTGGTTAGTCTCCATGTGTTCTTATAGATAGTAGGGCTTATCCTGTTGATGTTCAGCTTTACTGCACTGTAGTCTGATAGAATGCATGAAATTATTTCAATCTTTTTGTATTTGGTGAAGTTTTTTCAAGTCAGAGAAGTAAGTAAAGAGAATGAAAATCTCAAGAAGGACCTAGAGGGAGAGAATGACAATCGTCGGAAAGAACTAGAAGGAGAAAATGATAAACTCCAGAAGGTAGTGGAAACACTGAAAAGGAAACCAACCAGTGAAGCAAGGAGCTACAGGAAGAGATAGAGAAGCACCAAAAGGAAGTGGAAACACTAAAGAAATCACAGGATGGAATGAAAAAGGAAATAGAACACTCATCCAATCAAGAGGAAAGGAATGCAAAAAGCCTCAGAAATAGAATGGAAGAAGCAGAACAAAGAAAATCAGATTTGGACAATAACACAGAACAATTAAAAAGCTAAATTAAAGTTTATTAAAAATTTAAAAATACACAAAAGTGGAATAACTAGGAAATATGGGACACAATGTAAAGATTAAACCCCGATATCATAGGGATAGAGGAAGTAGAAGAATCCAAAGAGAATGATATTGATCTTCAACAGAATAATAGATGAAAATTTCCCCAAACTAAAAAGACAAACCTATACAAATACTAAAAGCACATAAAACTCCAAACAGACAAAATCAAAAAGGAAACTCCCTGTGGTGGTTTGCATGAGTGTCCCCCATAGGCTGTAAGTATTCAGACATTTGTCTCCAGTTGGTGGCGCTGTTTTTGGAGGTCTTAGAAGGTGTGGCCATGCTGGGGGAAGTGTGTCACTGGGGGCAGGCTTAGTGAGCTTAACAAGCCTCATGCTCTACAGTTGCTTCCTCTCTGCTTCCCGTGCTCTTTGTGAAATGTGACCCTCGGTTTGCTGCTCCAGATCCAGCCACCATGCCTCCCGCCACAATGGACTAATTCCCTGGAACCGCCAATCGTAAGCTCAAATAAACTCTTCCTTTTATAAGTTCCTTGGTCTGGTGTTTTATCACAGCAACAGAAAACTGACTAATACACTCCCCATGGCATATCATAGTTAAAACACTAGACCCCCAAAACAAAGACAAAATTCTGAAAGCCACAAGAGAAAAACAACATGTTACATATAAGGGGAAACCCATCCAAATTACAACTGACTTCTCAGTTCAAACCATGATAACAAGAAGAGCATGGAGCAAAGCATTCTCAGTGTTAAAGGACTATAGGTGACAACCCAGGTTACTATGCCCAGCAAAAATGTCGATTACAGTTGAAGGAGAGAGAAAAATCTTCCGTGACATAAGCAATATGATAGAATACATGTCCAGAAAACCAACCCTTCAGAAAATACTTGAAGCAATTCAAAAGACACAAGAGAGGAACAACTATCCCAAGGCACCTAGAAAGAGAAATTAATAAAAACATAACTGTGAAGTAGAAACCAAGACTAAAAATGCAAATGGATAATAAGGTGAAAGTCAGCAACACACATCTTTCAATTATTTCCTTAAATATTAATGGACTAAACTCCCCAGTCAAAACACATAGACTGGGAGATTGGATTAGGAAACAAAACCCATCTATTTGCTGTGTACAAGAAACCCATCTCACTCTCAAGGATAGGCACCAACATAAGTTGAAGAGATGGAAAAAAATATTCCAAGCAAATGGTACCAAAAAGAAAGCGGGTGTTGCTATTTTAATATCAGACAAAATAGACTTCAAAGTAAAAGAAATCAGAAGAGACAAAGAGGGCCATTACATCTTTATCAAAGGAACAATTCACCATGAAAATTTCACAATCATGAATATATATGCACCAAATTCTGGTGTACCAAACTTTAAAAAGACAATTCCCCAGGAACTCAAGGCACAGATTAACCCCAGCATGCGCATAGTAGGGGGCTTCAATACCCCAATAAGTTCTTTGGACAGATCAACCAGGCAAAGTATAAACAGAGAGACATCTGAACTGAATGATAGGATACACCAAACTGACCTCACAGACATCTACTGAATACTCCACCCAAATACCAGAGAATACACTTTCTACTCAGCATTCCATGGAACATTCTCCAAAATGGACCACATACTGGGACACAGAAAAAAAAACGTCTCTACTTTTCTAAACCTCTCTCCATAACCTTTTCAGTTAAAGTATCCCCATGCTGTCCATTTCTCCCTTGTAGCCATAGATTACCTGTAGGTTTTCTTTTCTCCCATTTATTTAGGTCCTGCTTTTATCCCTTTTTAAATACATTTATTGAAGTTTTATGTATTTCAGAAATCAATTTCAGTTCAATTTATTTATTTTTATTTATTTTTTCTACGTGGACTGAGTTCTCAATGGACTAGATTTTCCATGTAATGATTTATGGAAGAACTGAGTTGTCTAAGGCCTGATGTTTCTATGGTCTGAAAACTCCATGGTCTGGAGTCTGCATGGCCAAACATTTTCATCGACTGAATTTTCATGAGCTGAGTGATCCATAGCTGGGTTTCTATATGTACTGTTTACTCAATGACTTATATCTCCATTGATTGAGTGCTCCATGGACTGAGTTTTGAAGGGGCTGAATTTTCCATGTACTTATTTCTCTAAGAGCTGATTTCTACATAGCCTAAATTTTCCATGGTCTGAAATCTCCATGAACTCAGGTCTCCATGTCCAGACTTTTACTTGGACTGAGTTCTTCCTGAGCTGAATTACCCATGGAATCAAATCTCCATGGAATCAGATCTTCATTAGACTGAGGGACCCCATGGACAAGAATAATCCCTGACAGATTTTTCCATGGATTGAGTTCTACATGGAGTTCAATTTAGGCATATTCTTTCCCTTCCCCCCACTCCACCCCAGATCATGCATTCTGTCATAAATGTCCTGCATCTTTCTCTCAGTCTTTTTTTATGTTTAGGAATTCACATTTTCCTCTTTTAATTTTATATTACTCTAAAATATAAATACATACCTTCCACCCATATACAGTAATTACAGCATCTGAAAATAAGTGGTGGGTCAATCCTAGAGCCCATTAAGAGATTTACATGATAATAACATAGTTGCTTTCAGATAAAAAGAAATATAACAAAAATGTTGTTCAGCTTGCCTTTCAAGCTTTTCTTTTATGGCGAAGTTTTGTGAAATCTCCCTTATCCTTGATGGCAGATTAACTGGTATTGCGATATGCAAGTCTTGTTTAGGCAGCTGTATAATTGAGGTTTTATGGCTCAAAGACACTTTCTCAGAGCAAGTATCCTGATCTTCTGGCTTTTATAATCATTCTGCTCTCTCTTAGGTAATGTTCCTTGTTTCTAGATATAATTGATGAACTGTAGATGTATCATTTGGGGCTGGACATCTCAAGGTAAATGATTTCTTGCATTTTGACCAGATAGGGAACTTTGTAATAGTCCCCGTTTTTGAAAAATGAAGCCTCTTAGATGAGAGATGAGAGCTACACTTATCTGCGGGTATAAAGGTCAAGAATAGTGCCCCATTTTGAAAGAACATTAGTAGCATTTGCAGGATGGTGGATGGAATATCACCACCCATTCTGTGTCTGGATCTAGATCCATTACATTGACCAGTCTATGGAGAAATACTTTTGTATATTCTTTAAAAAGAAATCAGCTTCCAGTTCTGATTCATACATAATCTGTTGAACATAATAATTTTGAAACCAAAATAGCAGGTATTTTAAGAGTGGCAAGGAAGGACAAAGTGTCTCTCTTTAGAATTTAGGGTACTTCCCTGTCTCATGAGGGATTCAGCACATTCTCTTTCAGCATGTGTTCACTGCTCTAATGTGTTTGTCCACTTGATCCCTGATATGTGGCATTGTTTTTGAAGGTTGTAATAATCAAAAATTGCTAGCAAATATAAGCACCCAGTGGCAGGTTTTTGGAAGGTGCAACATGACCTCGTCTCAAGTCCAGTTCTCTCTTTCCTAATTAAACAAATTGTGAGCAATTATTTCAAACCCCAACTGTGAAAGTCCAAGCTGTTCTGTTTGTATTTCTGCCATGATGGATTATATCCCTAAGGATATAGTAATGAGTAGGCTGACAATGCTCTATGATGTGGCTCCATATCCAAAAGTATTTGGGGAATAAAAAATGGACTTTATAGTCCTTGAAAAATAAAGGATATGGAATGTAAGTTTGGGTAGGGAAGTAGGGCTACATCTGAGATGAGATGAGGGAGGGAGTCTGAATATGACCAAAATACATGGTATGAAATTCTCAAAGAATTAATGAAAATATTATTTAAAGAAAAAGAGGGCTGGTGAGATTTCTCAGTGGGTGAAAACATCTGTTGCCAATCTTGAGAACCTAAGTTTGAACCCCAGGAAACACATATTTTGTCAAATCCATTAAATTGTCTTTTGACCTGCCCACACCTATGACAACACATATCATACCAATATATATCAATATATATATATATGTAAATATATATATATATGTAAATTTCATAGGATCCTATTTTGATTTCTGTTGCTGTGATAAATACTATGACTAAAAATACCTTAGTGAGGAAAGGGTTTATTTCATCTTGTAATTCATAGCCCATAATTTTGAGAGGCCACAGTAGGAGTTCAAGGATGGATCCTGGAGGAGGAACTGAAGCAGAGACCACGGATGAATGCTGCTTCTAGCTTGCTGTCTCCTGGCTAGCTCATCTACCTTTCTAATATAGTCCAGGCCCACTTGCCCAGGGATGACACTCTCTGATTATCAACTGAATCAGAGACCACTGATGAATGCTTCTTCTGGCTTTCTGTCTCTTGGCTAGCTCGTCCACCTTTCTAATATAGCCCAGGCCCACTTGCCCAGGGATGACACTCCCTGACTATCAACCAATAATCCACAAAATAAATGTTCTATAGACATGCCCTCAGAAAAATTTCAACAGAAATTCTCTTTCCAAGGCATCATATTTTGTGTCATTGACAAAACCTAATCAGCACCCATAGTATATAATTTAGAAAGAAGATCAAAAGGGAGTCATAGTAGGTAATGAAGAAGGCCAGAACTGAAGGAGAAGATACATTCATCATGAAAGATATATAAAGCTATGTTTTTCTAGATACATCTCCATCATAGAGTTTTTTCATAGTGGATAAGTGAATAAAAGTGAAATTGAAAATGAAAATAATCTAAGCCATGGTTTTAGAATAGCCATTTTAACTGTATAGAAGTTCACTTAGATGTTTAGAGTTGAGGACTGAAAAATAATTTTAATTGTTTCCTTAAATAAGCTGTGTGATGTTTTTCTTTGTGAGTGAATTAAACTAGAGTGACTTTGTTTTTAATACTGTAGAAAAATAAACAAAAATTCAAGAAAGGGGGCAGGGGTGTCTAGATATGACTGGAAATTTTGTATGAAATGCACAAAGTTTCAATAAAAATTGGCTTTGGAAAATAAAAAGAAAATAAAGAAAAATAAAGCTTAATATCACATACGCCTTAAAATCTCAAAATGTAAGACAATACTTTGTATGCTAATGTAAAAAATGAATATACTATGTAAACATAAAAGTAAAAATCATACACTGCAATGCTGTTTACTAATGAAGAAGACTCCACTGAAATAAACAATACAATTGATCTACTCCAAAACATCATACTAAGAGAAAGAAGCCATATCCAAAAGTTTGCATACAATTCATTTTTATGATATTGCCACTAAGGTCAAAAAGTAGGGCCAAGAAGAGATGGATCAGTGGTTGCTAGAAACTTAATCAGACATGTGACTGACTGCAAACCAATCCTAGAGACTCCTTTGGGGGAATAGAATTACTAGCCCCTTTATTTGTGTTGCTATTTATCTGTATTTTTAACTGTATTTTTCTGTATTTATCTATATTTATTTGTATTTGTATCTGTATCTGTATTTGTATTTGTATCTGTATCTGCATTTGTATTTGTATCTGTATCTGTATTTTAAACTGTATTTTTCAGTGTCACAGAAACTTTACACTTAAAATATTTTAATTCATGTAGATGTTGCTTCAATAAATCTGATTTAAAGAAAAAAGTACACTTGACAAGGAAGCCAGCAGGAAAGCAAGAATACAGAGACTATTTGCAAAGCTTAATAAGACCTCTCAATCTGTTTAACATAGTTACTTAAGAAGAGAGTGTAATTGTCTTCATACGTTTAGCTATGATCTCCCTTACTTGCCTCAGAAGTAAAGGTAATTCCTTCCTGGTAACCCAGTCACTGTTTCTTGTTCTTTGAGCAAACATTTATTGAACATATATTAGAAACTGAATGCGTATTAGTTTTTTTTTTTTTCACAAAAGTGGAGGACAAGGTATGCTGTGCATCTGTCTCTTCTATATCTTCTAATACTCATATTGTACTTATTTACCCTTCTGTCCTTTCAGTCACCTATTATTCCACACCATTTTTTCCCTATTGAACAAGCCTTATAATGTTACTTTAACATTATAGAAAAAGGACACGGCAAATATGACTTAGATAATAAAGGACCATTTTCATCTTACCCTTCAATTACCTAGTATAATAAAGATAACTGATAGGTTGATGTTTGTAAAGCATGTTTTCATACATAATATTCATTTTTAATGAAGAGGAAGTAAGTCACACTTTTACTTTATCTGGAATCTTGTGCAAATATTATTGATATGACATCTAAAGCACTGCTATTACATTTGATATTACTATGTTTTGTTTTATTAGTGTCTGTTCTGTGAGAAACAGTGTTCATATACATATTTACCTTCTTAACCAGTTATTTTTCTTTCTCTGATTTTCACTTTCATATTTTATAAAAATGAAAGTAGAAGGAGCTGGAGACGCAGCTCATTGGTCAAGTGTAGGAACCTCCTCTGGGCCAGTAGATGGGGTTCCAAGATCCTGACCAAGGAAGAGGTGAGTAGGCGCAGAATCAAACAGCACAGACTTCGGGAGTTGGGTGAAAGGCAGGGAAAACGCGAGCACCTGCCAACTCGTTTAATATGGGAAAGGCAAGGATTTATATATGATCATCCTCTGCTTCTTCTGGAAATGCATCAGGTGCTGATCAAACCACCGACTCAGCTGTTGCCTCTGAGCACAGGTTAACTCTGTAGAATTAAGCGTGCTGCTGCAGGTGTGTAACACTCTACAGTTAAGAATACTGGCTGTTCTTGAAGAGGATCCAGGTTTAGTTACAACACTCACATGTTGGCTAAACACAGTCTATAACTCAAGGTCAATGGAATCCAATGCCCTCTTCTGGTTTCTGTCAGCATTGTATGACATGGATAAACTTGAATACATGCAGGCAATATACTCATACACATAAAATAAAAATAAAATTAAATAAAATATTTTTGAAATATAAGCAGCTAATTGTAATTTATTTTATCTTTGAGGAAATAAAATTATGTGTGCCATACCTAATTTAAAATACAATAATGAGGTATTAGTTGAACATCTTATTTTTACCAAGTAAATTTTACTTTTCTATTCTCTGTCTTATGCAGTGACATTTAGCAATGAGCTTTATGGTGCTGAGTTTATGTACCTCCAAAAAATTATTAATGTAGAAGGCAAAACTTCAAGGAAGAGGAGAATGGAATAGCAAATATAGTATAAAATATAGGTACTCTTCTGTTGGAAATTATCACTTTATTTTATATTAATATGATTTCTCATAAGAAAACAGACATATAGACATGCAGAAATTAGCAGAACACTGCTATGGCCATGAAAAAATAAGTTCAAATTTGAATCAGAACCTATTTCTTATTAAAATACACATGGTTATGATTAACCTAGCTGTCATTCCATTATTAGTATTATTTAGTAGAACCATTGGTAAGCAATGATTTTTAAAACAGTAGCAGTACATCTTCAGTGATGGGATAAAATCTGATACCTTTTTCTTTCATAAATACCTCATATTTATAAAAGCTAAAGTCCTAAAGCTGTTATTGCTAGAGGCTAGGATTTTTTTAAAATAAGGTTTTATGATGGAGAAAAACAAACTACAACAGATAGATCATGACCTTGGAATAAAAGGATAAATCAAAGGTTAAGTTTTGATTTACCTGTGGTTATCTGCTCTTTGTAGATTTTCCTATTTCTCTCAAATAAGATTCTGAGGAGTCTGAATATACCTCATGGCCACACCTTTTAAATGATTGGTAAATACAGAGTGGGATTTAAGTGCACATATTCAAGCATTTATTCATTCCTTGTTTCAAAATATTCATTGTATATTCAGTATTTGTTATATGCTATACCATAAAAGTACACTAGAAGTGATATAGGTCATGTTTTTATGGATCTTATATTAAAAAATTCTCACCTATTGATGGGAATACTGTTTTAAACATTATTGGGGGGGTTGGCAAAATGGATGAGTGGTTAAGTGCACTGAGTGCTCTTATACAGAACAAGGTTCTATTCCCAGAACCACATGAGGACTAACAACATTAGCATATTTCAGTTGCAGAGGGGATTGAACACCCTCTTCTGACCTCTGTGGTCATTGTATGACATTGCTGCACCTACTTACATGTGGGCAATATACTCTTACACATAAAATAAAATATGAAATATATAAACATAATGATTTGTACACTTAACTGACTTCTATTGTTAAAATTCTGAACCTCTTCTATCCTCACCCCCGAGGATGGCCATAAATTTACCTTTATAGAATTGATGATCTTGTCGTTTTATTTTGACAGTTTTGGTAATGCTGAACATTATGCTTCACCTTTGCCTTCCTTTAAAATGTATGTAAATGGAACAATCCTTTGTTTATGATTTTATGCATGACCCCTTTCACTTAGTTTATGTGTGCAATTGGAAATATTTTTGATAATTAGTATGATACAGTTGTTTAAATAATAAATTCATTCTTGGCTTACCATTGCCAATGTAAAATTAATTTATAAATATTTAAAAATTTGTTCACAATATATGTACTATACCTATTTCAAAAGCTTATCAGAAATAGATTTATACAGCATCCACTCTTTTGTGTGTGACCTTTTTCTACTATATTAGTTACTATTGATGTGACGAAAACCTCACAGAAACAAAGTGGGGGAGGGGAGCAACACTTTTTTGATTCATAATTTGAAAGGATACAGTCAATCAAGACAGGGAAAGCATGGTAGAGCAGCTCAGTAACTCCTCATATCCTTTTTTTTTTTTTTTTTGGTCTTTTGAGACACGGTCTCCCTGTAAACCCAGCTGTCCTGGAACTCACTCTGTAGACCAGGCTGGCCTTGAACTCACAGAGATCCAACTGCCTATGCCTCCCAAGTGCTAGGATTAAAGGTGCGTGCCACCACGCCGAGCAACTCCTTATATTTTGACAGAATAGGAAGCAGAGGTGTGACCAGTCACAGGGCTATAGCTTTGAAATGCCATCCTCTAGTGTTCTACCTCCTTAAGGCAGGCACCCCATCTCTAAGGTTCCACAACTTTCCAAAACAGCATCACCTGCTAGGGATAAAGTTTTCAAATCATGAAGCTATAAGGGACATTCCAAATTTGAACTACAACACCTCCTAAAACACTTATAATTTACTTCCTATTTTATCTGTATCATAGTTCATATGCTAATTTTTAAATACTTCATTTCATGTAGAACACTATATTTCTGTTCTTTTTCAATTAATTTTCAATGTACTGTTCATATTGGAGAATTTCTATTGACAGAACTTCAATTTCAGCAATATGCCTATCCAGGAATTTTTACTATCTCGAAAACTTAAATTAGAATAATTAAGGAAATACAAATTAAAACCACTTTAAGATAGCACCTTACTCTGATAAGACTGGCTAAGATCAAGAAAACAAAAGACACCAAATGCTGGAGAGGTTGTGGAGAAAGGGGAACAGTCATCCACTGCTGGTGGGAATGTATACTCATCCATCCACTATGGAAAGCACTGTGGAGAACCCTTAAAAGGCTTAAAATGAGCTGACCACCTGACCAAGTCATTCCACTCCTGGGTATATACCCACAAGAGGCATCCTACTGCAAAGATACATGCACAACTATGTTTATTGCAGCTCTCTTCACAATAGCAAAGAGCTGGAACCAACCCAAATGATCCTCAACTGACCAGTGGATGATGAAAATGTGGTACATCTACACAATGGAATTCTATGAAGTGGTAAGTGATAAGTGAAGTAACACAGTGTCAGAAAAACAAATAATGAATGGTATCCCTCATTCGTGGATGCTAGCACCAAATCCCTAGTTGAAAGGCAAGCTGAGCAACATTGATGTTATATTTCTTTTTATCTGAATGCAATTGTGCTGTTATAATGTGAATCCTTTAACGGGATCTAGAATTAACTTACCACTTATTTTCACACTTTGTAATTTCAGTATATGGGGGGAGCATATGTATTCATATTTTAGGGTAATATGATATTAAAGGGAAAATGTGAACTCCTAAACATGTTTTGAAATTAACAGTTTATTTTCAGAGGTCATAATTTTGGTATATATAGATAAATATATATAGGCATATTTTGGAGCAATACAAATGGGAGTGAACAACAACAACAAAAAGACTGGGACAAAGAACTGACTGAAACAATTAACTTCTGCTCCAAACAATAAACCTCTGCAGAGAAAAACTTTAAAAAGACTGAGAAAAAGATGCAATACATGTATGGCAGAATGCAAGAACTGGGGCGGGGTGGGGGCATGGAAAGGGCGATGTGTCTAAATTGGACTGGGAAATGATATATGAAATACACAAAACATCAATCAAATATAAAAAAATTAAATTAGAATATTTGTTTATTAAGCAACAATATTAGTTCAAAATTGTAATAAAAGTTTGCATATTGTGAAAGGAAATACTTTTTATATCCTAACATTTAATTAAAGAAGGAATAAGTTGTTTGGAGAAGAAGAACAAATATTTCAAGCATCAATAGCAATGGATGCAAAATTCTGAACCTATAGGATAGTAAATGAGTTTATAAAGTGTCACTCCATAATCTGCTGATGATTTCCAATGGAAGACCCTGGGGAAATGCACATGCACGGGGGATGTGTTTGATGAATTTCCTTTATTCTTCTGAAGAGAGAATGAAATTGCCACGAGCCTCCTCCTAGGAAATATTATCAACTAAAGATTAACTGTATTATAAGAGAATAATGAAGGTTGGCACGTTGACCAGAAAGATTTGCATAAACTATAGCATTTGCTCTTTCGAGGACCTATTCAGCTTTGAAAGAAGAAATAAATTCTATTCCTCCACCGAAATTTTCTATAATCTTCTAGAGTTCTGTCGGGTTTGGAAAATTTACTTTTGTTTTAAGCATTACTCTAATGTATGTAATAAATTTGTGCACTGTTTTCAGTTTTATTTCATATATTGAATTATTAAACCTGAAATATATATAAGAAAAGGCTTCTTTCTTTAAAGGAAAATTATGTGTTTGTGAATTTCAACAAGTTTATTGCTGCCTTACTTAGAGTTTTATTTACAAAGTATCAAACTAATTTCCTTTGACTTGCCATGTCTGTTGTTATTTATAATATTGTGAGAATTGTTCAAACCCAAATCTTGAAAACGACTCATTCTCTGAAAAACAGATTATTGAGGGAATTGCATTACTTAGTAAGAATATTTACAATAAATCTATATTAATCCAGACAGCTTATCATTGCTAAAATTAAAAACACAATTTCACTGGTATAGAATAGAAAGTCCATATGCACATTATCATTCAAATTTATGAAATTAATATCACAGTTTAATGGTGAAAGT
The DNA here is from genome assembly GCA_009823505.1 of Rhizomys pruinosus. Classification (NCBI taxonomy): domain Eukaryota; kingdom Metazoa; phylum Chordata; class Mammalia; order Rodentia; family Spalacidae; genus Rhizomys; species Rhizomys pruinosus. Next base: position 154,190 of record VZQC01015682.1, read on the forward strand.
AAAATTTTAAAGAACTTGTTTTGAACCAGTTGGATCTCATACAGACATAATTGAACAAGGACTTTCATCATAAACCACATGTAACAATAGATTCTATATGAAAAATATAGAATTTCAATCTTTAAACTGATGAAAGGAAAATAAGAATATGTGTGACTTTAATATTCAAAGTTTCTCTTGATATAATATTGGCTACACAGAAAGACACAACAGAAAAAAAAAGATGAACTGTGTATTGATATGTTGCTATAAAAAGGCATGGAAGAAAAGTAACTTATTAAATAAATGCATGTATAACAGTAAAGGAATATACATGCAGAATAAAGCACTCCACAATTTAATATACAAAACAGAACAAGATAAAAATGGACAAGAGAGAAGAAAAATGGACAAGAAATATTAATATAATAGACACATTATATAAATTAATGATCTCAATAAAATACTCAATATCATTAGTTACTAGAGAAATTCAAGTTATGAACACAATTTAATACCCAAAATACAAAAAAAAGAAAACTAGAAAAAGTCTATCCATTAAATTATTATTTTAAACATAGAATACACAAAATGTTGGTGAGGATGAGGAAAAACCAAAACTTCCTATATTTTTGGTGAAAATAATATAATATAGCTGTCTTTTGGAGAAAATTTCACTTTCTTAAATATATAAATATATACCAATCATTCCTTGGCAAAATGTTTATGCAACATATATGTACTCACAAAAATAACACTATCAGTGTCATATCTCTAAACAAATGAAATTTCTTAACATATGATAAGTCTGGAATCATATTTATAGACAAGCATACCATACACCACCCATCAAAGTAGCTTTTCTTTGCAACAAATGGAGGCTACTGCACCATCTTCCAACTGGTCAAACAAACAAACAAAAATATACATCTGAAATATGCCCAATCTGAGGAGACACATCTATGGTTGAATCTCTATACCTAAGACTCCTGTAACATCATGGAATGAGAAGCAGAGGGAAAATGAGTGACTCACTCAATTCTTACCAGTGAAGCTTCCTTACACAACAGAGTGCAGACAGGGTGCCATAACGGGCCAAATTTCAATAATGGGGAGTCTCCAGAGTGTGCAACCTTAGATAGGGCTCCTGTATTAAATTTCACCCACCAACAGCTCATGGATCATTGCAGAGGAGGGAGCCAAAATATTCTAAGACTTAGGACTCATGCATGAATGTAGAGAAGCAGAGGCTTTCAGAATACTGAAAGTTTTCACATCTGAACTTGTGGCATGGGACCCATACCAACTCAAACAAGGTCTCAGAGTGGAACAAGAGAAATGGGTGGGGAACTCTCCCTGGAGTGAGAACTCCTGGAGACTGATTGCTGCTTGGTGAGAGAGAATATGTCTTACTTAAAATTTCCAGATGTGCTGTCTAGACTCCAATGGATAAATTTGCACAGAAGGACATCTGGATTCAAAAGCTTGACTGAATAGGATTTAACTTGGATTATGTAATGCATGAGTTTTGATGGGGTGTTGGGGCATGGAGGGCAAAATTTGATTAGAAATCATTGTGTGAAATGTACTAATGCTCAATAAAATTTTTTTAAATAATTCTATCCATTGTTAGTCTGGAGATGTAACATAGTAGCTAAGAGCACCGTCTGCTCTAGCAGAGGACCAAGGTTTGATCCCCATCATGGACATAGGAGCTCACAACCATTAGTAGCTCCAATTCCAGGGTATCCAATGCTTTCTTCTAACCTATGCAGGCACTGCATGACATGGGTTCACTTATACACAAGCAGGCAACACACTCATACACATAAAAATTCTATCCATTGTTGACCAGGGTAGTTCTATAGGCCCTCAGACAATACTGTCTATTGCCATTGCTCTTGTTCAACTGCCAGAATTTGATGGTAAAACCCTATTTCTGAAGTCACTATATAAGTGAATAACAGAACAAAAAAGCAGAAATCAAGCTGTTTCTAACCTAAAAGTTGCACCTTCATAATACTGGAGGTTGCTATGAATTCTGCTGTAAAGATGGGTCTGGAGAGAAGGCTCAGGGCTTAAAAGCACTGACTGCTCTTGTAGAAGATCCAGATTCAATTCATAGCACCCATATAGCAGCTAACAACCACCTATAACTCCAGGAGATCTGACACCATCTTCTGACCTCCACTTGCACTGCATAACACAGGTGCACTTACATACATGCAGCCAATACAATCATACACATAAAGTAAAAATGGTAATGAATAAAATATTTTATAAAACAGTAAAAATATTGGAGTGCACAGAGGTTAGATCGGGGATTTCCCAGGACCATCTGAAGCACAGAGAACCAGGGCACCAGCTAATACCCCCCTCACGCCAACTGGAATTGCTGAGAACCCCCCCAACCCGCCAAATAGAATTGCCAAGGGAGGGCCCACGTGGATTCTCTGTTCTCTGGAGGTCCTTCAGAACAGAAAGGGAAGAGTGAGTTAGACTTCCAATAGAAAGCCTAAAACTTAGACAAGTCAGCACTCCATAAGCAAGGAGAAAAACAAACCAAACAAACAACGAAGACATCTGAAGGAGGCAAGCAAAGAAAGCCTTCAACACACTGAAGAAACATTTGACATTCACATTGGAATACAGGCAAAGAGAAACCCACATGCCAGGTACAGGAAGAAGGGACAAAATGGAAAAGGTGCAGGATAATTCCACACCAAGCTCTACCAACCCTGCGGGAGATTCCTACAGTGGGATCCCCCTGGGGATGGCCCAGGACACAGATCTTAGAGGAACAATTGTGGACATATTCAAGGAGATCAAAGAACATAAAGCATAAGTTAGAGAACTAAGGAGAGAGAATGAAAAATTCAAGAAGGACATAGAGAGAGAGAATGACAAACTCCGAAGGAAGTGGAAACACTGAAAAGATCCCATGTTGAAAAAGAAAAGGAAACCAACCAGAAAAGAGCTACAGGAAGAGATTGAGAAACTCCAAAACGAATTGGAAATACTAAAGAAATCACAAGATGAAATGAAAAATGAAATCAAACACTCATCAAATCAATAAGAAAGGAATGGAAAAGCCTCAAAAGTAGAATGGAGGAAGCAGAACAAATAATAACAGACCTGGAAGATAGCATAGAACAACTAAAAATGTCAAGTAAAGATTATGAAAAATTTAAAAACACACAAAAGTGAAACAACCAGGAATTGTGCGACACTATGAAAAAATCAAACCTCTACATCATAGAGGTACAGTAAGGAGAAGAAACCCAAGAGAATGATATTGATCAGATCTTCAATAGAATAATAGATGAAAATTTCCCCAAACTAAAATAAGACAAGCCAATACAAATACAATAAGCACATAGTACTCCAAACAGACAAGACCGGAAAAGAAACTCTCAATGCCATATCATAGTTAAAACGCTAGGTACCCAAAACAAAGACAAAATTCTGAAAGCCACAAGAGAAAAACAACAAGTTACATATAAGGGGAAACCTATCAGAATTACAACTGACTTCTCAATGCAAACTAGGAAAGCAAGAAGAACTTGAACCAAAACATTCCCAGTGTTAAAGGAATATAGATGCCAACCCAGGTTAATATATCCAGCAATAATATTGATTATAGCTGTAGAGAGAAAAATCTTCCATGACATAAACAAGATGAAAGAATACATGTCTGGAAAACCAACCCTTCAGAGAATACTTGAAGTAATTCAAAGGACAGAAGAAAGGAACAACTATCCCCAGGCAACCAGAAAGAGAAATTAATAAAAGCATAACCGCAGAAGTAGAAACTTAGACCAAAAATACAAATGGATAATAAAGTGAAATGAAGCAACATATCTTTCAATTATAACCTTAAATATTAATGGACTAAACTCCCCAATCAAAACACATAGACTGAGAGATTGGATTAGGAAACAAAACCCATCTACATGCTGTCTACAAGAAACGCATATTAACTTCAAGGATACGCACCACCTTAAAGGGAAAGGATGGAAAAAATATTCCAAGTAAATGGTACAAAAAAGAAAGCAGGTGTTACAATTTTAATATCACGCAAAAGAGACTTCAAAGTAAAAGAAATCAGAAGAGACAATGAAGGCCAATACATTTTTATCAAAGGAACAATTGACCATGAAGATTTCACAATCATGAATATATATGCATCAAACTCTGGTGTGGCCAAACTTTATAAAGCCCCTTCTCCAGGACCTCAAGGCACAGATTAACCCCAGGACACTCAGAATAGGGGAATCAATACCCTACTGAGGCTTTTGGACAGGTCAACTGGACAAAGAATAAACAGAGAGACATCCAGATTGAATGATATGATACACTAAATGGACCTCACAGACATCTACTGAATATTCCACCCTAATACTAGAGAATACACTTTCTACTCAGCACCCCATGGAACATTCTCTAAAATCGACCACGTACTTGGACACAGAAGAAATCTCCACAAATATTAAAAAATGGAAATAAATTCATGCATTCTGTCAGACCACAATGCAATAAAGCGCATTATCAACAGCACAATAAGCCCTACTATCTACAAGAACACAAGGAGACTAAACAACACACTCCTGAATAATGAATGGGTCAAGGAAGAGATAAAGAAAGAAAGAAAAGCATTCTTGGAACTGAATGACAATGATAATACAGCACAATAAAACCTATGGGATACTTTAAAAGCAGTCCTAAGAGGGAAGTTTATAGCCCTGGGTGCCTACATTAGAAAAACAGAAAGAGCACAAGTGAATGATCTAACACTGCACCTAAAAACACTTGAAAAGCAACAAATGAACCGTAATGGCAACATACAGGAAGAAATAACAGAAATCAGAGAAGAAATCAATAAAATAGAAACAAAGAAACAATATAAAAAAAATCAATGAATCCAAAAGTTGATTCTTTGAGAGAATAAACAACATAGACAGACCTCTAGCCCAGTTAACAAAAAGAAAGAAGGAAGAACCCCAATTGAATAGAATGTCTGATGAAAGGGGAAATATCACAAAAGACAATGAAAAGATCCAGACAATCACATGAGAATACTTCAAAAACCTATACTCTACTAAGTTTGAAAACCTAGGAGAAATGGAAGAATATCTGCAATCCTGGGAATTACAAAAGTTCAACCAAAAAGTAATCAACAGCTTAAACAGACCCATAATATATGAAGAGATTGAAGATGTAAAAAGAAACCTCCCAGGCTGGAGACATAGCCTAGTGGTTAAGAGCACCAACTGCTCTTGCAGAATCCCTGAGTTCGATCCCCAGCACCCACATGGCAGCTAAGAACCATCTGTAACTCCAATTCCAGGAGAACTCCAGTTTCAGGGGAATCTGAGACCCTCTTCTGACCTCCGCGGCATTTCAGGACACGGGTACACAGACCTATGTTCAGACAGTACATTCATACACATACAAAAATTAAAATTAAAAAAATAAATAAAATTAAAAAATGAAACCTCCCAACTAAAAGAATCCCAGGCCCAGATGGTTTCATGGCAGAATTCTGTAAAACATTTCAAAAAGACTTACAACCATTAGTACTCAAATTACTTAGAAGGATACAAACAGAGGGAATTCTCCCAAATTACTTATATGAAGCCGGCATCACTCTAATACCAAATCCAGGCAAAGATACAACCAAAAAGGAGAACTATACACTCATCTCATTAATGAACATGAATGCAAAAATTCTCAACAAAATACTTGCAAACCACATACAGACCCACATCAAGAAGATCATCCATCATGACCAACTTGGACTCATACCAGAGATGCAGGGAAGGTTCAACATACAAAAATCACAAATATCATAAAACATATAAATGGGCTGAAAGAGAAAAACCACATGATCATCTCAATTGACAGAGAAAAAGTCTTTGACAAAATCTGGCGTCACTTCATGCTTCAAGTCGTAGAGGGAATAGGTTTGGAGGGATCATTCATCAATGTAATCAAAGCCATATACAGGAAACCCACAGCTAATATCATCCTAAATGGGGAAAAGACAGAAGCATTCCCTTTAAAGGTAGGAACTCGGCAAGGATGCCCCCTGTAACCACTCCTCTTCAATGTAGTGTTTGAAACACTTGGTAGGGCAATAAGTAAAGAAAAGGAAATTAAAGGAGTACTAATTGGAAAAGTGGAAGTCAAGCTATCCCTTTTTGCTGATGATATGATTGTCTACTTAAGGGATGTTAAAAACTGCACCAGAAAACTCCTAGAAAAGATTAAGAGCTTCAGTAAAGTGGCAGGACACAAAATTAACCTAGAAAAACCAGTAGCTTTTCTTTACACCAACAACAAGCAACTGAAGAAGGAATACAGGGACACCTTCTCACTCACAATAGCCCCCAAAACAATAAAATACCTAGGAAGAAACCAAACCAAAGACACCAAAGATCCCTACAAAAAAAAAAAATTAAACCCCTTAAGAAGGAAATTGAAGAAGAAATCAGAAGATGGAAAAATCTCCCATGCTCATGGAATGGGAAAATTAATATAGTAAAAATGTCCATTCTACCCAAATTAATATAAAGATTCAACACAATCCCAATTAAAATCCCCAAGAGTTTATTCACAGGCTTAGAAAAAAAATGACCTTAATTTCATTTGGGAAAAGAAAAGGCCCCAAATAGCCAAAGCAACCCTTAGAGAAAAGAGCAATACAGGGGGGATCTCCATACCAGACTTCACACTATACTACAGGGCTATAGTCATAAAAACAGCTTGGTACTGGCACAAAAACAGACCTGTAGACCAATTGAACAAAACTGAAGATCCAAACTTGAGCACATACAATTTCAGCCACCTCATATTTGACAGGGGACCAAGAAGACAAAGTGGAGGAAAGCCAGCATCTTCAGCAAGTGGTGTTGGCAAAACGGGATCACCAGTTGTAGAATAATGAAATTAAACCCATACCTCTTGCCCTGAACAAAATTCAACTTCAGATGGATCAAAGACCTCAACGTGAAACCACAACTCTGAAGGTGATAGAAGAAAAAGTTGACAGTAGCCTACAAGACATAGGTGTAAGAGAAGCCTTCCTAAATCAGACAGCAGCTGTGCAAGAATTAAAGTCGGCAATTGACAAATGAGAACTCATTAAATTCAAAAGCTTCTGTATGTCAAAAGAAACAATCAAGGAAGTGAAGAAAAAACCCACAGAGTGGGAAGAAACCTTCACCGCAGATACATCTGATAAAGCATTGATTTCCAGAGTATATAAACTACTCAAAAAAAACAAAGAAGAAAGAAAACGAATGAATCACTCAAAAGATGGAGCAAACTGTTCAACAGAGACTTCACAAGTGAGGAGTTAGAGATGGTTGAGAAACATCTTAAAAAATTTTCAATGTCGCTAATAATTAAGGGAATGGAAATGAAAACCACTTTAAATATCATCTCACTCCAATAAGACTGTCTAGGATCAAGGAAACAAGTGATACCAAGTGCTTGTGAGGTTGTGGTGAAATGGGGAACACTTGTCCATTGCTGGTGGGAATATAAACTTGTACAGCCACTATGGAAAGCAGTGTGGAGAACCCTTGGAAGACTCAAAATGAGCTCACCCCCTGACCCAGTCATACCACTACTGGGTATATACCCACAAGACTCATCTTACCACAGTGATACATGCACAGCTATGTTTATTGCAGCTCTGTTCACAATAGCAATAAGCTGGAACCAACCCAAATGTTCCACAACTGAGGAGTGGATAGAGAAAATGTGGTACATGCACACTGGAGTTCTATGCAACAGTAAAGAAAGATGACATCATTAACTTTGCAGGTAAATGGATGGAGCTAGAAGATTTCATGCTGAGTGAAGAACACAGTCCCAGAAAAACAAATGAAGAATGGTATCCCTTATCTGTGGATGCTAGCACCAATTACCTAATTGTATGGCAGACTGAGCAATGTTAATGTGGTCTGAACACAACTGTGCTCTTATATTGTAGAATCCCTTAAAAATAAACAAAAAACAAACAAAACCAAACAAAAACCATAAAAATATTTTAAAATTTTCTGTATAAATCTCCATAGCTCTTTTCATATTTAGAATATGTCCCCAAAATACGTAATCTAAACTTTTATCAATAGATAAATGAACACACATATGATAACATAATTTCTAATTACTTTCTATTGCTCTAATAAAACACTGACCAAAAACCAACTTGGAGGGGAATGGTTTTAGTTGGCTTACATATCCTGATCACTGTTCAGCATTAAGGGAAATCAAGGCAGGACTCAACGAATGATCCCAGTGGCAGGAACTGAAATAGTAATCACAGAAGAGAGCTTTATACTGGTTTTCTCTACTGCCCTCTACTCAACCTGCTTTCTTATACAATTCTGCACTACCATATCAGTGTTGGTACCACTAACAATAGGCCAAGGACTCTTACAACTGTTAGCAATTAATAAAATGACTTATAGACAGGCCTACAGGCTATTCTAATGGAGACAATGTCTCAATTATGGTTCCCTTTTTACAGGTCTGTAAAGGTGGCAATTGAAGCTGTCCATCACATAATTCTACTTGGTAACAGAATTTATGAACTATTGATCCAGTAAACTATGTGAATACATAAAATCATCATGTTTGTTAAATAAGCCAGGCATATCTTTTAAAAGGTATATAATAGTGAGATACCACATAAATTTCTACATCATGGTATTCTGCAGTGAAGAAAGTCACTAGTGGACTGAGGACTGGAATCTACATATTACAAAACCAATTGTCTAGGAAAGATGTGACACAAATATACTGGATGTAACTACTTTCTGATTTGGACTTGAAGCCTTTTGTTTAGGAAGGAATTTTATGTCTGGTACCATAATCCTAGGCACATATGATAGCATTAATTGAAATTAGTGCATTATCAAAAAGAAAAAAAAATAAGTTGGGAGGGGCCTATATTGAGGTGATACAGGAGAGTAGGAAGAGAGAAATGGGCTGAATATAAAAATAGTTTATATTATACATGCATGGAATTCTCTAGAATAAAGGAATAATAAAAATTAAGTAAAATTATTATAGGTTTATTATTTCACAAATGCTACAGGGAAAGCTAAATATGTACAATATTTACTAGGATCCAAATTTCTTGCTTTTTGCTGCCCATGACTGCAATGCAATTTAAACCACTTGATAGTTACCTGAAAAGCAATTTTGTGTTTATAATATTTTTTCTTTTTTTCTTTTTTTTTGAAAACCAATTTTTATTGAAGTTTTGTGGATTTCATGCAACTTTGCTTAATCAAGTTTAGACCCATTCTGCCTTTCCTTTCCCCTACGCTACAAGAGCTCATGCATTCTGCCATACATGTCTTTCATCTTTTTCTCAGTAATTTTTAATTTTTTTGATGCAGAAGTTTACTGTTTTGGGCAGAAGTTTACTGTTTCAGTCAGGTCTTTAACCGAGTCATTTTTGTTGTTCTTTTTTTCTAATAAGAGCCTTTGTAAAAAGGGAGACAATGTTTTTAAAAAGTAAGTCATCCTCACTTGAAGGTAAACATTTGGACTTTTATATTTTTATTTTTTTAATTTTATTTATTTTTTATGTGTATGAATGTACTGTCTGCATGTAGGTTTGTGCACCCGTGTCGTGCAATGCTGCAGAGGTCAGTAGAGGGTCTCGGATTCCCCTGGAACTGGAGTTCTCCTGGAATTAGAGTTACAGACAGTTCTAAGCTGCCATGTGGGTTCTAGGGATTGACCCCGGGTCCTCTGGAAGAGCAGTCGGAGCTCTTAAAAACTAGGCCATCACTCCAGCCCAACACTTGGACTTTTAAGAAAGTACTATGTTGCCCTCTTTAATTGACTGATAGTCATAGGAACTGTGAAAGGATAATTCTCTATTCAGAGCCAAATATAATACTAAAGTCTATATAAGCTGGGTAACTGAGTAAAATATATTAATACAGGAGAGCTCTGTTATCAGAAATGGATTATTCAGCCAAGGAGATGTTGGCTAGGGGATCCAAGCCCCCAAAAGATAAAGGCTTTTTGCCAGAAAACTGGGATACCTGCAAGAAGAGAGGCAGTAAGGCCTGGCTGTCGAAGACCTGGTGTAAGCATGGGAAAGATATATAGAGACCACACCTGCAAGTGTACAGATGGCCTCTGGTATGCCAGAGAGTGTTACCAAAGGCCACTAAATCAACAAAGCAAATATTGGTCTCTTTGAGTCAAGCAAGACTCCTCCGTCAGCATCAGCTATACCTCACCTGCCTGGAAATACTGTGCAGCAGTGGCAGCCAAATGTCTTTCTATCCCAAATCTAATTGGCTATTTGCTCTCTCCTTGGAAGAATAATTCAGACTGATGCCACAAGCTTAAGTCCTCTAGTGGTTAGGAGATGTTATAAGCCATAGTAAGACCTTGTCAGCTTTTACAGAAAAGCTATAGTACATGGATTAGCATACCATCCAAACATCTGTATCTATACCAATGTAACCTACCATAATAATTAGTACTGTTTAAATGACTGTATATCTATCTGCTTATGCTACATCAGTAGGAGTAAAAGGTTATTTTGGGATAAACTGCCAACCCATGAAAGGAAACAGCCTGAACCGATCAGAGTCCAAAACGACATCTCCAAAGAAAGTAGACTCTTCGGCTTCTCTCCCACTTGTGTCCCTTTTCTAAAGCCTAGGGAACAACCTACAGAAAAGGGGGCGTGGTAGAATGTAAGGGCTGCAATTGGGGTGAACTACAAAACTGCAGAAACATAGACTGGACTCTTATTTGATCAACATGATAGTACATATAAGCTCCCCCAGCTGGACAATGGGTCCTCGGGTTGTATAAGTTTGAGCATAGCTACTTACAAATTGGTTTTACATGAAGGATGTCTGTATTCATTACTTAAGACCTATTATTAAAAAATAAAAATAAAAGTGATAAAAAACTTTGACCTTGATAAACAGCTCATAAAATTAGAAGTCTTACTATTATTTGTTTATGTATCTAGCCTGGTATATAGGGTTTAAAGGAAGTTCATTGGGACTATAAGAAGATTCACAAAGTAAAATCAACCTAGGAAAGCCACACTTCATCATTTGGACTTGAAAAACAGTTGCCTGCTTGTAATGTGTCTAAGCTTTTACTGCTGTCAAAAAAAAACAAAAAAAACATTGATTTTGTTATTTCGTTTTATTGATATCTCAAAATATTTTATTGAGCTTTTTTACATTTCATACAATAGTTCTTAATCACATCTATATCCCCTCCCCTATCCATGCCCACCCAGAACCCCCTCCGTCTATTCTGCTTCATATTCTGCCATACATGTTAAGTTTAATCTGGTCAAGTATCTTACTCAGCTGTCCTTTGGTGCAAGCTCATTCACTGGAGTCTGTTCAGCTATCTAGAAATCTTAAGGAAGGTCTACTCTCCCTCACGTACCCATAATCTGTTTCAACAGTGTTCAGGCTAGGGCTGGCCTGCCACCTATTTCCCTCTCACCACTCTGGACCCTTTTCTGACTGAGTTGGCAAGTGTCTTGTTATTTGTTTATTAAACCATGAATTGTCAGGTTTAAATTTTCTGGATTTGACTTAAAACTACAACATTTTCACGACTGTTGGGAGCTGTAATGGTCTCAGCAAGGCAAGTTATAGCTTAATGAACACAAATCAGATTATTTGATCTTTAGATAATCATGACCCTTCTCTGTGAGATCACAAGGTATGAATATACCTTGGGTGTTGCCTAGAATGCCTGAGATACTTTCAGAAAACCAGATGAGAAAGGTATTTTTGCTGGCAACATCAATTGCAGTGGAGCTGCCAAATCTCTATATTTCTCATAAACACTACCTGAATTCTTAACAAGAATCCTTAACTGTTGCAAATAAAGTGAGAGTACATTACCAGCACTGAGAATAATTCACCATCTGAGGATAATAAAGACCTCAAATTCACAAGAATGGTATAGGTGATGTGTTGACCTTTGAATAAGGATCACCAAAAGAGTTAGAGTATTTTATTTTATTTTTTTTAATTTTTTTTATTTATTTCTGTATGTGTATGAATGTACTGTCTGCATGCAAGTCTGTGCACCCGTGTCGTGCAATGCCGCGGAGGTCAGAAGAGGGTCTCGGCTAGCGGTTAAGAGCGCTGACCGCTTTTACAGAGGACCCTGATTCGATCCCCAGCACCCACATGGCGACTGAGAACCGTCTGAAACTCCAATTCCAGGAAAGTTCGAGTATTTTAATACTTGGCCCGAGTTGCTGGTATATTTTGAAGAGGTTTAGGAGGTGTAGCCTTCCTGAAGGAGATCCATTATTGGGGATGGGCTTTGAGAGTTCAGAGACCCATCCTACTTCCACCTTGTCCCACTGCTTCCTGTTTCTGTCTGAAGATGTGAGCTTTCAGATCACTGCTCCTGTCTCCCCTGCCAACATCCCTCCCCTGCCATGATGGACTATTATCCCTTTGGAACCTGATAGCCAATAAACTCTTCCTTCTCTAAGTTGCCTTAGTCATGATGCATTATCATAGTAGCAGAAAGTAATTAAGGCAACTGGTAAGTAGGGGAACCAGGATTTACATCTAAATCATCTAAATCTGTGTGACCCCATTGTTTGTACTGATAAACACCATGCTGAGTTGCTACTTCTGGCTTTATACCAGTCAAAAATAACTATTGGAGAAAAATCCATTGTCACAAGTGCTGTATGAGACATTTTTCAGTATGATAATCCTGTTCAATCAAATAATTTTGCATATGAGAAAATAACAGAAATACGCACATGGATTTGTATGTAGGGCTGTTGAACAAAATACATTTTTTCATATTATTGCCAATGTAATAACTTTAGAAATAACATTAATCAACTGTGACACTGTCTCTGACTGTAGACAAGTGATTTAACTTCTGCATACCTGAGCTTCTTGAACTGGACGAATGTGACTAGTGATAACTGCATTAATCTAAGGTAATTTTGGAAATTATACGATCTACTATTTTGAAAGCATTGCCTATTAAAGTATATAATTAGTAATTTCTACTCTTTTTAAATTCCCATTCGGTTCTTAATTTCTTCCCTCTCTGTAATCGTTTGTCTATTATTGATTATAACACTAAAAATAACAATCAAAACAATATGCAAAACCTAGTGCATCACAATCCCTTCTGCTCTGTGAGTCACTTTCTCCAGCAAACACATCTTATTCATTCTCCATGAACTACATCTCTTATCATATTTTCAAGGAGTAATGATGGAGCTGAAAATACATAAAAATACAAATTCATAAGGTATTTATGAAAGATAACAACTTGTTATATGATATAATCTAGCTATGATTTACATTTAGAAAACACCTTAAATTGTACCAGAAGAAAGAATAATGGTAGTTCTTTTCAAGAATTATGGCTGCCTCTTAAGAGAAAACTTTGTAGCAAACATTTTTTAAACTCATTTTAATTAGCAATACAATTTAAAGAATATAAAATTCACAAATCTTAAGAACAAAATCAATGAATATTAACAAATATATAATCACTTAGCTATTATTATAATCAACATATATAACATATAATCATCACAGAATGTTTCCTTGGCCACCATTATAATAAATTTTACCTCCCATATTTGGACACTAGAAATCAATGCTCTCTCAGTTAGTAAAATTTTATTTTCCATGATTTCATATACTTAGTATCATATAGTATTCAATGGTCACATCCAGTTTATTTCTTTTAATTAAATTTGTTTAAGATTCTGTGCTTTTGCATATGTTTATAGTCTCTGAGTATTGTTTTGTTATTGTAAAATGGCATTATATTAAACATGTCAACTTTACTCTGTTTATTAAATCAGTGCTTGATTGTCATTAGAGTTCATGGTAGTTTGGGATTATTACAGCAATATATCTCTGGACATTTATGCATACGTATTTCATGGACATAAGTTTCATTTATCTTGGATAAATTCCTGTGAGAATGCTTGCAATTTTTCATTGTAAGTTTATGTTTAAGCATATAAAATTCTGTGAAATTATTTTTTAATCAGCTGCATCATTTTGTATTCAAATTAGCAATATATGACAGTTCCAATTGTTTTGTGTCTTCCTGTGCATTTTCTGTGATCATGTTTTACATTATTTTAACTATGTAATAATGTTGTCATTATTTTTCATTTTTATTACTAATGGTATACAGCATATTTTTTAACTTTTTAATTGAATTTTTGTGTATTTCATTCATAACATCTCAATCAGTCTCAATTGCCTTTATATCCCCTTCTCCATTGGCACCCTCCCACAGTGCCCTTCCCCCTCCACCCCCCAGTTCATATATTATGTCATTTGTGTTAGGTCTTATTGTGCCAAATTAATCTCACTGACAATTCCTCAGTGCAAGCTCATCCACTGAGCTCTAGTCAGCCTATCTAGAGTCCCTCACTTAAAGAGTGTCATTTCTTCCTAACCCAACCATAATCAGCTGCCAATATTTCCTCAGCTAAAATTTGGTTCTGCTACCCATTTTTAAGTATTAATTTTCCTTTTCTTATCTATGCTTCAACAAAACATATGTTTAAATCTTTAAGGAATATAAATATTTTAAATATTTGTCAAATCTATATAGAAGCTGCACTTAAACAGTACTTAATAAAACGCAAAATATGTTAGTTATTTGACATATTTATCAATTTCTGGCTCAGTATGAGTTTTCTGGAAAAATGGCAAATAGCACTCTAACTCACACATTTATTCAAAGCTAAACATCCTTGGGCTACTATATTGACTCAGAAATGGTATCACAAAGCAGGAGGTAATTGTATAGCAAAAAGGAAGCAATTAGTTCTAGGGTTAGATGGCAATGGGGAAGAGCAGGAGATTTTATCAGCATGGACACATTGATATTCACTGATGAACAAGCTTTTTGTATCCCAAATCTCTTTTGTAGCATTGGCAAAAGCCTGGAAAGTTGATGTCTCAACTTTTTGAGTGTTAGGAGGTGCACTTTTCTGGAGGAAGCATGCAACTAGGGACAGGCTTTGAGTGTTCATACCCTCATCCACTTCCATTTTGTTTGTCTCTTTTTCTTGTACTTGCTTGAAGATATGGGTGGTCAGATTTTTCTACTGGCGCCTACCCATGCCTCCCTGGCCATGATACATTCCTGTCACTCTGGAACCATAAGCCAAATAAACTTTCCTTCTATAAGTTGCCTTCATCTTGGTTTGACCAATGGAATAAAACTGAAGATCCAAACCTGAGCACATATAATTTCGGCCATCTCATATTTGATAAGGAGGCCAAGAAGACACATTGGAGGAAAGACAGCATCTTCAACAAGTGGTGTTGGCAAAACTGGATCACCACCTGTAGAAGAATGAAATTAAACCACTACCTCTCACCCTGTACAAAAGTCAATTCCAAATGGATCAAAGACCTCAACGTGAAATCCAAAACTCTGGAGGT
>VZQC01015682.1:172940-193485 GCA_009823505.1 Rhizomys pruinosus
GAGAGAGAGAGAGAGAGAGAGAGAGAGAGAGAGAGAGAGAGAAAGAGAGAGGAGATTCAAGTGTTAGAAAGTAGTTTATTTTAAAAATCTGGAAGGACTCGGAAAAAGATGCAGGACGTGTGGCAGAGTGCGGGAACTCGAGTGGGGTGGGGGGGCATGGAAAAGGAAGCGACTCTATATTTGATTGAGAAATGATGTATGACTTATGGAAAAAGTTTAATAACAATAAAAATAAATAAAAGTGATAAACAAAAAAAATCATAGCAACAAAAAAGTAACTAATGCAGAGATTTTAGAGGCAAAAGAAACAGACTAGAAGTATGGAGGCACAAATAGCTAATGGAACAGGTGACTTGTTACATTTTTTAGATCAGGTCTGATTGATTATTACCTCAGGTCTAGTCCTGATAAATATGTCTGTAAAAGTCATTATTGTTGTTATCGCTTGAGAGGACAGTTCTAGCTGCCATACTTAGATGATTGCCCTGTTTATAAATTAGCCTTAATTCCCTTCATGGGATAATTACTCACACTTTAAGGGGAGTTCTCACTATGGAGTGATTTGTCTTTGAAGTTGTTTATTGGTTAGAGATAGTTTTAGCCCCTTCCAATAGTTCTTATTTATTAATAATATAAAATCTGGGCTCCAAGTGCCAATATAATTGGATGACTACAGAAAGCAGGGTCCAGAGAGTTGACCTAGCAGTTAATAGTACTGGCTGTTCTATCAGAGGACTCAGGTTCAATTCCCAACACCCACATAGTAGCAAAAAAAATCTATAATTCCAGTTCCAGGGGAATCCAACACCCTCTTCTGATGTAAGTTCACTTACATACATGCAGTCATTATATTTATATACATAAAATAAAAATAAATAAAATATTAAATAAATAGAGTGATACACTATGATGATTTGAGTATGAAATATCTCACATAGTCTAAAATGTCTGAACACAACTGGTAGCACTCATGGTTTGGGAAAGTTATGGAACATTTAGCATGTGAGCTATACTGGTGGAAGCTGCTCAGTGGTTGTAGATCTTAAGATTGTATAGCACAGACCTACTTCCTATTCATTGTTTGCTCCCTGACTGCAGATGCAATGTGACCAACTGGCCTCTTGCTCCTGCCACTATGGGTTCTCCTATATGATGGGAATATCCCCCTGAACTGTAAGTCAGAATATACTTCTGTCCACTTAAATTTCTTCTTGTCAGGTATTTGGAAACAGCAATAATAAAAGAATCCAGAAGTAGAATGAAGGAAGAGGAAACAAAACAGATCAGTCAGGGGCTAGGTAATTCTTTAGATTAATTTTACATTTTTGTCTCACAGAATTTTGAGTGCTATAACTGTAAGGTTAGCCAAATAGAAGTTTAAAACAAACATTTTATAACTCAAGAACATCAATTATTAAATTACATTTTACTGAAGAAGCAGCAGCAGCAATGGAAGCATAGCTGTGTGCTTTTGTTCAGACATCAAAATTCATACTTTTTAATAGTTCCAGCCCACTAAACTGTAGCCACAGAATTTACTTCTATTTATTTATTTGTTTATTTATTTGTTTATTTATTTATTTGGTCTTTTTGAGACAGGGTCTCCCTGTAGCCCTAGCTGGCCTGGAACTTGCTCTGTAGACCAACCTGGCCTTGAACTCATGGAGATCCACCTGCCTTTGCCTCCCAAGTGCTAGGATTAAAGGCGTGCACTACCATGCCTGGCTCAGAATTTACTTTTTATTTTTTTTTTGTCCTTTCGAGACAGGGTCTCCCTGTATTCCTAGCTGTCCTGGAACTCACTCTGTAGACCAGGCTGGCCTTGAACTCACAAAGATCTGCCTGCCTCTGCCTCCCAAGTGCTAGGATTAAAGGCTTGTGCCACCACTCCCGGCAAGAATTTACTTTTAAATCCTGAGAAGCTGCCCTAAATTCTTATCCATTCTTTTCAGATTACAGTCAAATAATTGGTAAACAGGAAATAAGAGAGAACCCTATAAGAAACTCTTAGTTGGGATTTCCTGCCAGAGCCACAAAAGTAATGATGGACATATTTATTATTTTTTCTTCTATTTTTAAATTCAATTACTTATTCTACTTTATTAGTATTTACTATGTATCAGATAATGAAATAACCTTGATGGTTCAAACTTCAGGAGCACACAGACCTTGCTCCAATAAAAGTTTTTTTTTTTTCTATTAGGGGAAATTCACATATATGAGCCATGATAATAAAATGTGGTAATTTCTACAAGGCATGCATCCGTGTTATTATAGAAGTACAGAGAAGGATCAGCTTACTATTCAACCAACTTTTTCAAACATTCCTATCAATTACTTTTTATTGCTAGTGACAAGAATAAAGTCTTTAATTTTTTAAGAGAACATAAGGTAATTGTATTCCTACAGGGAGAAGAGATGAATGACAAAGGGAGTTTTGAATATCCGATTTGCTAATTATTGATATTGGTGATTGTTTTCTTTTTTAAGCCATGTTTTATTGAAGCTCTGTGCATTTCATACAAAATTACATTACAAATCAAATCTAGACCCGAGCTCCCCTCCCTGTGCCCCCTACCCTACCAGAGCTCATAGATTCTGCCAAACATGTTTTTCATCTTTTTCTCAGTCTTTCTCAAAATTCTCAATGCAGAAGTTTACTGTTTCAAGCAGAAGTTCACTGTTTCAACTAGTTCTTTGATGCAGTCTTTTCTGTTGTTGTTGTTGTTGTTGTTGTTGTTGTCATTGTTGTTATTCCTTCCAATATGCATCAATCCAAAATATGCACATATGCATGCCACATATATAATAGGTTTTAGCCTCTTTAGCTTATGATTTTTTTTCTTTATTAGGATGAAAGATGTCATGTTTGAAGGCTCCTTTTTGACAAGCCCAAACCACCATGAGTTCTGCCTTGTGTTCCACACTGCGGTTTTCCCCTCCCATGGTCACCAAATGAGGTCCAGTAAGCACCCCATCCTGTCTTGATCTACCTGTACTGATCTCCATGATACAGCCTGGGTAGTCCAACAATAACAGTATATACTCTGAAGAAGTGGAAACCCCAGTAGTAGCTCAGTCCACAAGTTGGATGTCTCAGCAGTCCCCATCTGGCACTAAAGATTTGGCGGATTCCTGGAGAGACATGAGTCTTCAGTCCATATTGGAATGTTGAAAAGCTGTATCTTCTCACATCTTTGAAGGATGGCAAAAGCAGTGGCAGCCATAGGGTAGCTGCACTTGTCAGTAAGACAGGCAAAACAACTGTGCTCCTTTTTGTCTTTTTAAAAATGTATTTGCTTTCAGTTTTAAACCATCTAAATAGTTTAAGAAATGTACTTATTACATTTTAAAATACTCATCCCAGGTAATTTAACTTCTATTTATTATATACTCTCAATCTGTATCTTGGAATTAGAAGCTGAAAATTAGCCAACAAATTAAAATAATTTGTCTTCATTGACAATGATATTTTTGTTTTTTTCTATAACATCTATATTTTCTGAAAAACCAATGAATGAACATTTTCTGACAATAATAGATAATATAGAGTTGGGCACTATTTGCTGTAATATATGCTTAGCCTTTTTTTTTGGAATTCATCAAATAGTTTGGAAAATGGATATGTTAAAAATGCTAGGCAAAATACTTTGTGAGAACACATTGAAAGAATCCTTGTTCTTAAGTAAGTTATGCATAATCATACAAAGTAAAATATTGAATTGGAGTGCTAGAAGTTAGATCAGCTTTATGGATCAAAATTTCCAGAATGCATCTATTATTGGATATGTATTTTGCAAATGCTTTTTTTCAAATATATTTTCCTTAAGAAACTCATTTTATGCTCCCACCAGTCATATACATTAACTTTATTATCACCACTATAGATAGACAAGGGCATATTTTGGTAAGCAGCAGAGACTATATTTTAACCCACAAATCTAGTTTCATACCTCGTGCCTCTTAATTAACTTTACTATATTCTAACATGAGATTAACCAAGATCTAAATAATAGAAAAAAACATACCAAAATAAGAAGATCTTTATTTTTTTCATTTTTTGTATGTATGTATGTATTGCCTTCATATATGTAGGGGTAACTATGTTATGGAATGCCTATGGAGGTCAAAGAAGGGTTTGGCTTCCTCTGGAATTGGAGTTACACTCAGTAGTTAGCCACCATATGAATGTTGGAAATCAAGCTGAGGCCCTCTGCAATATCAGCCCCTACAAAAGCAGCTAGTGTTCATATCTGCTAAGCCATTTCTCCAGCCCCATGAAGCTCTAAGAAGCTCTATAGGCGTAGGATTAGAACCCAAATATTTTAGTAGTCTAACAATCATTGTCTTCTAGGCCATTCTAAAATAATAAACCATGCTAATTCATAATGCACAAAGTTAAAATATTTTGTATTAGTGTATTTATTAGTTGGAGATACCAAAGATAAATAAAAATACTGATGAATAACATAGGATATGGTTAGCTGTGGACTGGTATGCTGAAGATTTTTATTTCTTTACTTATTTTATATGACCAATATAACTGACTGGTAACATTTAAAAGTGCAGAAATAGAGATTCTCAAAGTAGCAATATTACTGATACTGAGCTGGACAAATATAAATGTTGTCCATAGCACAATTTTGACAGCAAGGTCAACAGTGCACAGAAAATGCTTGTTACAGAAGATCCACCAAACAATTCAGGCATTAAACAGCTGTGATTGAGCTACAAAAGTTTGCATTAATTCTTTGATTACAGATTCAGGAGTGTATAGTAAAATGCAAAATGGAAAGGCATCTTAAAAAATATTTTTAAACTCATTTAAATGAAATAAACTGTCAGAGCACTTCAACTGGTGTCTAGATTATTCATACAGGAATGACAGATATGGAATGTGTCCTATTTTAAGGGTTCAAGGAAAAGAACTTCCAGATTTTATCCTAAAATTTTGACTCATTTCAAGTTTTAGTAAAGGTATATACCATAAATAACTTTAAATATTTTTCTCCCCAAATGTGAGGACTATGGAAGTGTTTTCAAAAACCACAATAATGAATAATAAGTAGATGTAGCTTTCATTCATTTTGGATGACAAATTTCAATAAAGTATTGTTTTATCCCTCTCTGAGACATATCAATTGGTTGCAATAAGAATAAGTCACAAAAGCTTTTTAAGAAAGAAGCAATACAGACAAAGCCATAATTAGGATATACACATTATGCCAGTTTGTGTTTAAAAGAAACAGTTGTCAACACTTTCCGCAGGTTATGTTCCAAGAAACTAGGGAAATTGAAAAGAAATACCATATTGTCTCCTAAGTTTTATGAATACGTTTATTGCAGTTTGGAGAGATGGAACAAAGATAGAATGAAAAAGAACTTGAATAGCTGATTGACTGAATTTTCCTCAATCTGCATTCTGATATGCACCAAGACTCCACCATGGACTAAATCCTATCAGCCGTAGATTAAAGTAATATACAACACTGTGAGAAATTGGGTGTTCTGTACAGGTAGGTAGAAAGTAGTTCTGTCAATAAGAATGTTGCTGCTCTTGATGGCAAAACAGTCTTGGAAAATTCATTGTTGAAATGATGCTCATTACTGATTAGGGACTATTTTACAAAGGGTCTTTGGGTTGGTATTTTGCCTCCAAAAGATGCTACTTCATTTTGTAATATCATGATTTAGTTCTAGGTTGATTATTGACATCAAAGAAAATAAATTTGCAACTTATCATTTCAGTATGTCACATTGCTTAAAGACTGAATAGAATAAGGCCATAACACTTATAATACTTCCTTTCTGTAGCTATTCAATACTTGGAAGATATAGCCCACTTTATGGAAGTCATTTGAAGTATGACACATTTATGATTCTCCTGAATTCAGACCTCCCTAGAATTCTGTACTAAGTTCTCTGCCTCAGAATGCCAGAGGCTTTGTACTTCCTGCTATGCACTATACTTTCGAAAAAGGTGCATATAGACTACTATCTACTTCAAGTGATATTTCTTTGTATATCAAGTCATATTTTGTGTGGAACTCAGTTATACTTTTTAGGGATTATGCCTAGTTACTAAATAGTATATGGAGGAGTCATACATAAAGTTGTTGTCCTGCTTTGTGTGCTCATGTAGATTCTACAACATTATGTGCCAACAGCTTTACAGAGTGTTATAGAAACAAAAATAATATATTGAGAAATGTCACATGCAAAAAAGTCAAGCTAGAGATCAAATCTAAAACTAAGGTAAAAATAAATGTCAACACAATGTTACAAAGCATGATTTATAGTAGAAATCTATAGTTATGAAAATTCTTTGAAATCCCCATTTATATGTTACAGTTCCATACAAAGATCATATTGTACTACATAATATGTAATCATTCATATAAAATTGTTGAATTTTTGTGTTAAAATAATGAATATGAACTGTGTACCATGGTTATGAAGGTTTTTGTCCCCTGCCACAGCAACAGCATATGGTTATAATGAAAGCCCTGAAAACTTCCCGTTTTTAATAAAAATCACTTGACTTTTTTTCAACACCAATTTTTTTATTGAAGTTTTGTGCATTTCACACAAAATTTCTTAATCAAATTTAGAATCATTCCCCCTTCTTGCCCCCACCTGAACAGAGCTCATGCATTCTGCCATACACGTCTCTCATCATTTTCTCAGTCTTTTTAAAATTATTCAAAGCAGAAATTACTGTTTTGGGCAGGAGTTTACTGTTTCAGTGAGTTCTTTGCCCCAGCATTTTGTTGTTGTTGTTCCTTCCAATTTTATCACTCTAAAATATGAATATATATGTGTCACACATATGCCAAAATTATGACCTCTGAAATTAAACATACTTAAGGATTCATATTTTGACAGTAGTGTGGTATGCAGGTAAAGAAAAAACTTTACATTCCTTTTTTTTCAAAGCCAAAATCAAATCTAGACCTCAGCCCCCTCCATTCCCCCTCACCCCACCAGAGCTCATGCATTCTGCCAAACTTGTTTTTAATCTTTTTTTCAGACTCTCAAAATTCTCAATGCAGAAGTTTACTGTTTCAAGCAGAAGTTCACTGTTTCAGTCAGTTCTTTGACTCAGTCTTGTTGTTGTTGTAATTATTCCTTCCAATTTGCATCACTCCAAAATATGCATATGTACATGCCACATATATCATAGGTTTTAGTATCTTCAGCTTATGATTTTTATTTCGTTATTAGGCTGAAAGATGTCATGTTTGCAGCTCCTCCTTGGCAAGTCCAAACCACCAACAATTCTGCCCTTGTGTTCCACACTGGGGATTTTCCTTCCCATGGTCAACAAATGAAGTCCAATAAGCAACACATCTTGTCTTGATCTTCTACTGGGCTCCATGATACAGCCTGGGTAGTCCGACAATGGCAGTCTATACGCTGAAGAGGCTGAAACCCCAGTAGTATCCCAGTCCACAAGTTGGATGTCTCAGCAGTCCCCATCTGGTACTGAAGATTTGGAGGATTCTTGGAGAGAAATGAGTCGTCAGTCCATATTGGAAGGTTGAAAAGCTGTGTCTCATGTCTTTGAAGGATGGCAAAAGCAGTGGCAGCCACAGGGTAGCTGCACCTCATCAGTAAGACAGGCAAAACAACGGTGGTTTTGTTTTGTGTTGTTTTGTTTTTTACTTTTTTACTAAGTTCTCAAGTTTTGTACCTGAAGTACAATTTCTCAGGCCTTACTATTTACTTATTTCTGGTTATACTTTCCTTTTGGATGTTTATGGCCACACAGTTAACCCAGATTAACCAAGGTTTTGTTTTCCCAAGGTCACATGAGGATCTGATCCTCAAGGGTCACTCAGGTTTTTTTTTTTTTTTTTCAGGCGGAGCCCCTGGCTCCTTTTGGCTTTTCAATCACCAGTTCCATCCATTCGAGGACAAAGTCAGGGCTTGCTAGACCAGGCTTCCCGTTTTGAAGCATGAGCAGGCTTTCCTCTTCACAGACTGGCCATTAGCTGAAATCCCATTAATGGATCTCCAAGACCTACCTGCACAGGAAGACTGGTGACTCACATTTGCAGGACATTTCAAGAGATGCACCATGCATAGTCCCCTGGGACTTAGTTGACCTCTAAGGGCAAGGAACAAAGTTATCCCTTAAGACCCTCAGTCAAATTGGTATGGGTATTAAGTATGGTTGTTAAGCATACATAAAGGCTAAGTTACACTAGCCTGATACTTTTATCTACTGTGTAATATTTTAGAAAAACTTGGACAAAAGCTCAATCAGCCCTGCACAAGAAATACTAAGAAACACTCCCATATAATGAAGTAAATATCATGCTCAGATAGTGTCATGATACACCAGCGTTTTCCTCTACTTGACATTCCTACATTACATAGCAAGCCGATGTGTACCACCAGGTATTCTACTTACTAAAAAGAAAAAAAAATGAATTATTCAGCTTCCCTTACAAATAGAGATTTGGTGCTAGTATCCACAAATGAAAGACACCATGCATTGTTTGATTTTCTTTTTTTTTTAAATTAAATTAGTTTTTATTGATGCTTTGTGCATTTCATACATTTTTTCCAATTCAGTTCAGGCTTATTTCCCCTTCCCTCCCCCCCCACCCCCACCCCATCCCAGATCATGCATTCTGCCTGATTTTCTGAGACTGTGTTACTTCACTTAGCATAATGGCTTCTATTCCCATGCATTTATTTGCAAAGTCCATGATGTAGACTTTCTTTACTGCTGCATAGAACTCCATTGTGTAGACGTACCACATTTTTGTCATCCACGAGGAAGCTTCAAAGGTGAGAGCTGCAAGATTCATGAGTATTCTATAGCCTGCTTCCAATACGTACCATGAGCCTTGTGTGTAAACTTTCTATTCTATAGCAAGGGAATTTTTTTCTTACTTTAAAATATCACAGTGGACTTAATAAACCAATAATATCATTGTATACCATGTTCCTCTGAATCTTTGCAAAGTGCATATATACACAACCAGACATGATATCATGCTTCAGTAGAAAGTGAGTTTTCAAAACATAAGTTTCCTCACAATAATTTAAGACATTTCTACAACTTCAGTTTTTTTAAACAATATTTTTTTTTTATTTAACAATCCTCAAATGGTTTATATTTGCCTTGCTAGATTATCTGTTTTATGGTAACAAGCCTTGCAGCTCTCAAGATTCTTTTCCAGGTTTTTCTTTTTTTTAATTTTATTTATTTCTGTATGTGTATGAATATACTGTCTGCATGCAAGTCTGTGCACCCGTGTCGTGCAATGCTGCGGAGGTCAGAAGAGGGTCTCAGATTCCCCTGGAACTGGAGTTCTCCTGGAATTGGAGTTTCAGACAGTTCTCTGCCACCATGTGGGTGCTGGGGATCGAACCCGGGTCCTCTGCAAGAGCGGTCGGTGCTCTTAACCGCTAGGCCATCTCTCCAGCCCTTTTTCTAGGTTTTTATAATCAGTACAATCTCATTTATATAAATTACTTTTCATTTTATTTTTGTAGTTTTAAACATCCTGAGAAATTTCTTTTACTGAGCATGTGTACAACTCCTACGATGGTTCCTAATCAAACCCAGTTTCCAATGCCCAAAACCCCAATCAGAACTCAGGATACATAAATTTGGAATTTTCAAGGTGCCCCACAATTTCTGCAGATTCCATTTTCATATTTTTTTTTAAATCTCATATTCTTTGCTTGAGCTGTTCAATTCTTCACCTTATCATCCAGTCTTGATGCCTAGTTATTTATTTTTTTCCTTCTGTTGGTTAGAATTTCCCTGTCATTTTTGTTTGGTTTATTGATTTTTTAAAATCCTATCTTAATTAATGGAGGAAAATGTGAATTTCTAAGCATAAAAAAGACTGAGAGAAAGATGTGGGACCGTTATGGAAAAATGCATGATCTGGGGTGGGGTGGGGGAAGGGAAAAGGGAATATGCCTAAACTGAATTGAAAAACGATGTCTTAAATACACAAAACATCAATAAAAGCACAAAAAATGAAAAACAAGTAATGCTTATTTTTTTCATTTGTGGAATTTACCTTCATATATTTTGATGTGAGTATATAACTTGATCTAAAGGCAGCACACAAAGAAAATGGTAAGGGAATATGGGGGTGAAGGGGAAAAAGGAGCTTGAGAGAAGGGGATAGCAGGAGACAGGTATTATTAATGGGGAAAATTGGTGTAATTTAACTGGGAAGCATGTAGAGAGGATTGTATAGGGAGAATGGGAGATAAAGTTTAGCTGATGTAAAAAGAAGATAGAAATACATATTTCAAAACCCTATTGAAAAATGCACTTACAATAAACATAGAAGTGCTTGTATATAGCTGAAGGCTGCAAAAAAAAAAAAAAAAAAAAAAAAAAAACTGTGTCAGACAAGAGAATCCTCCCTTCTTGTTGTTGATCATGGCAGTATGTGAAACTCTTAAAAAATACATCTCAGTTGTGGACCGGTGAGTCCTGGGGACAGGGTGAGTTGTCCAAGAAGGCTCTGGGAGCTAGGAACTGAGGTTCGAACACAGAGTGCTGTACAAGAAGTTGGTGGTGGATTATGTGCTGCCCATGCAGCAGCTGGGGCTGGAGTTTGAGTGGACCTGTGGGTCCTGTGGACAGGGTGAATTGGCTCAGAAGGCTCAGGGAACTAGGAGCTGAGGTTTGAACACAGAGGGTACAAGTGTGGGCTAAGCAAGCAATCCCTCACACCCCCCAACTGAAACCCCCAAGTGGAACTCAGGAGAGAATGGCTGGCAGCAGAGGGAGTAGATTGTCCAGAAAGTTTCATCCGGGTTGCTACCCACCCAGCTCCTGCAGAACAGAAAGGGAAAAGTGAACTATACCTTCCAATATATAACCAAAATTGAAAGCGTAAAACCTAGACAAGTCAACACTCCATCATAAGGAGAATACAACAAAGACACCCGAAGGAATCAAGGAAAGAAATCCTTGAACAAGGTGAAGAGGCACTCAAGATTCACATCAGAATACAGGCAAAAGGCTAACCACATGCTGAGAGCACAACAAAAGAACGATATTAGAAAAGCACGGAACAACTCCACACCAAACTGTATGGACTCCTACAATGGGGTCTCCCTATAGGTAATCCAGGACACATATCCCAAAATAACAATCACAGATATATTCAAATAAATCATAAAACTAAGGGGAGAGAATGAAAAATTCAGAAAGGACCTAGAGGAAGACAAGGACAAACTTCAGAAAGAACTAAAAGGAGAAAATGACAGATTCCAGAAAGAGCTAGAGGGACAAAATGACTAACTCCAGAAGGAAGTGGAAACATTGAAAAGATCCCATGCTGAAAAGATAAAGGAAACCAATGAGCTACAAGAGAAGTTTGAGAAGATCCAAAAGGAAATGGAAATAGTAAAGAAAACACAGGAAGAAGAAAAAAAGGAAATCAGTCATCCAATCAAGAGGAAAGAATGGGAAAAAGCCTCGGAAGCAGAATGGAGGAAGCAGAGAAAAGAATATCAGACCTACAAGACAACACAGATCAACTAAAAAGCTCAAGTAAAGACTATGAAAAATTTAAAAATACACAAGAGTGGAACAACTAAATAAGGTGGGACACTATTAAAAGATCAAAACTCTGCATCATAGAGATAGAGGAAGGAGAAGAATCTCAAGAAAATGGTATTGACCAGATTGTCCACAAAATAAGAGAAGAAAATTTCCCCAAATTAAAAAAAGACAATCCCATGCAAATACAAGAAGCAAGTAAAACACTAAGTAGACTAGACCAGACAAGAAATCCCCCCACCATATCATAGTTAAAATGCTAAATACCCCAAACAAAGACAAAATTCTGAAAGCCACAAGAAAAAAACAACAAGCTACATACAAGGGAAAACCTATCAGAACACAGCTGACTTTTCAGCACAAACTATGAAAGCAAGAAGAACATAGACCAAAGCATTCCCAGTGTTAAAGGACTATGGATACCAACTCAGGTTACTATACCCAGCAAAAATGTTGATTCTAGTTGAAGGAAAGAGAAAAATCTTGCATGACCTAAAAAACATGAAAGAATACATGTTTGGAAAACCAACCCTTCAGAGAATGCTTGAAGCAATTCAAAGGACAGAAGAGAGGAGCAACTACTGCCAGGCACATTGAAAGAAAAATTTAATAAAAACAGATTGCAGAAGTAGAAACCTACACAAAACAGCAAACACATAATAAGGTGAAAGGAAGCAACACACACCTCTCAGTTATAACCGTAAATATCAATGGGCTAAACTCCCAATCAAAAAGCAGAGACTGGGAGAATGGAATAGGAAACAGAATCCATCAATGTGCTGTCTACAAGAAACCAAACTCACCCTTTAAGACAGGCATCGATTTAAAGTGAGAGGATGGGAAAAAATATTCCAAACAAAAGGTACCAAAAAGAAAGCATGAGTTGCTATCTTAATATCAGACAAAATAGTCTTCAAAGTAGAAGCAATTAGAAGAGACAAAGAGGGCCATTATATCCTTATCAAACAGAAAAAAAAACATGAAGACTTCACAATCATGAATATATATGCACTAAACTCCAGTGCACCAACCTTTGTGCATACAACTCTACAGGACCTCAAGGCACAGATTAACTCCAGCACACTCATAGTAGGGAATTTCAATACCCCTCTGAGTCTTTTGGACAGATCAACCAGACAAAGAATAAACTGAGAGACATCTGAACTGAACAACACATTAAAGGAAATGGACCTCACAGACATCTTCCGAATATTATACCCAAGCACCAGAGAATATATTTTCTACTCAGCACCCCACGGAATATTCTCCAAAATTGACCACATAGTTGGACACAGAAAAAACCCTCAACACATACAAAAAATTAAAAAAATGTCATGCATTCTATCAGACCACATTGCAGTAAAGCACAATATCAACACCAGGATAAGCCCTGCTACCTACATGAATACATGGAGACTAAACAACACATTCCTGAATAATGAATGGGTCAAGGAGGAAATAAAGAAAGAAATAAAAGCATTCCTGAAACTAGATGACAATGAGAGTACAGCACAACAAAACCTATGAGACATTTTAAAAGCAGTCCGAAGAGGGAAGTTTATAACCCTGGATGCCTATATTAAAAAAAAAAAAAAAACACAAAACCTAAGAATACAGACGTCACAGGCAAATTGAGCTAACATGCAGCTAATATAACACTGGAATAAGACAACAACAAGTAAACCCTAAAGTTGTAACAGCCCGGGAGAAATGACAAAAATCAGAGCAGAAATCAATGAAATAGAAACAAAGAAAACAATACCAAAAAAGAAAAAAAATCAATGAATCCAAAAGTTGGTTCTTTGAAAAATAAACAAGATAGACAGACCTCTAGCCCAGTTAACCAAAAGAAAGGAAGAGCAACTCCAAATCAATAGAATTCATGATGAAAGGGGAAATATCACTACAGACAGTGAAAAGATCCAGACAATCATATAGGAATACTTCAAAAACCTATACTCTACTAAATTTGAAAACCTAAGAGAAATGGATGAATATTTGCAATCCGGGGAATCACCAAAGCTAAACCAAGTGGAGATTGACAGCTTAAACAGACCCATAATATATGTAGAAATTGAAAATATAATAAGAGACCTCCCAACTAAAAAAAGCCCAGGACCAGATGGTTTCACAGCAGAATTCTATAGAGCATTAAAAGAGGACTTACAACCATTATTACTAAAACTGTTCGGAAGGATACAGAGGGAATTCTCCCAAATTCCTTCTATGAAGCCAGCATCACTCTAATACTAAGACCAGGCAAAGATGCAACCAAAAAAGAGAACTACAGACCCATCTCATTAATGAACTCAGATGCAAAAATTCTCAACAAAATACTTGCAAACCATATACTGACCCACATCAGAAAGATCATTCACTATGATCAAGTTGGATTCATACCAGAGATTCAAGGATGGTTCAACATATGAAAATCAGTAAATATCATAAAACACGTAAATGGTCTGAGGGACAAAAACCACAGGATAATCTCAATTGATTCAGGAAAGGCCTTTGACAAAATCCAGCATCCCTTCATGATTAAAGACTTAGTGGGAATTGGACTGGAAAGATCATTCCTCAACATAATCAAAGCCATATATAAGAAACCCATAGCCAGCATCATCCTACATGGAGAAAAGTTAGAAGGATTCCCTATAAAGTTAGGAATGCGACAAGGCTGCCCCTTGTCACCACTCCTCTTCAATATAGTGTTTGAATCACTGGCTAGGGCAGTAAGGCAAGAAAATACAATTAAAGGAATACTAATTGGAAAAGAGGAAGAAAAACTATCCCTTTTTGCAGACAATATGATAGTTTACCCAAGGGACACAAAAACCACCAGAAAACTAGAAATGATTAAAAGTTTCAGTAAAGGGGCAGGATACAAAATTAACCTAAAATATCAGTAGCCTTTATTTCACCAACAACAAGCAACTGAAGAAGGAATACAGGGATTCCTTCCCACTCACAATTGCCTCAAAAGCAATAAAATACCTAGGAGTAAACTTAATCAAAACCACCAAATATCTCTACAACAAAAATTATAAGCTCCTGAAGAAGGAGATTGAATAAGACATCAGAAGATGGGAAGAACTCCAATGCTCATGGATTGGAAAAAAATTAATATAGTAAAAATGTCCATTCTACCCAAATTAATATACATATTCAATGAAATCCAAGTTAAAATCCCAAGGTCATTCTTCACAGGCTTGAAAAAAAATCTTAAATTCATATGGAACAACAAAAGACCCCGAATAGCCAAAGCAACCCTGAGTGAAAAGAGCAATACAGGGGGGATTTCTATACCAGACATCAAACTATACTAAAGGGCTGTAGTCATAAAAACAGCTTGGTACAAGCAGAAAAACAGACCTGTAGAACAATGGAACAAAATTTAAGC
This sequence comes from Rhizomys pruinosus, assembly GCA_009823505.1. NCBI lineage: Eukaryota > Metazoa > Chordata > Mammalia > Rodentia > Spalacidae > Rhizomys > Rhizomys pruinosus. Next base: position 187,892 of record VZQC01015682.1, read on the forward strand.
TCCAAACTTGAGCACATACAATTTCAGCTACCTCATATTTGACAAGAGGGCCAAAAATACTCAATGGAGAAAAGACAGCATCTTCAGCAAATGGTGTTGGCAAAACTGGATCACCACTTGTAGAAAAATAAAATTAAACCCCTACCTCTCCCCCTGTACAAAAATCAAATCCAAATGAATCAAAGACCTCAATGTGAAACCCAAAACTCTAAACGTGATAGGAGAAAAAGTTGGTAGCAACTTACAAGACATAGTTATAGGAAAAGACTTTCTAAATCAGACAGAAGCTGCTCAGCAAATAAGGTTGACAATTGTCATGTGGGACCTTATTAAACTCAAAAGTTTCTGTACAGCAAAAGAAACAGTCAGGGAAGTGAAGAGAAAAGCCACAGAGTGGGAGGAAATCTTCACTGCTGATACATCTGACAGAGCATTAACTTCCAGAATATATAAACTATTCAAAAAACAAAGAAGTAAGGAAAAAAAAACACGACTCACTCAAAAGATGGAGTAAAGAGCTGAGCAGACACTTCACAAATGAGGAAATAGAGATTTCTCAGAAACATCTTAAAATGTGTTCACCATCACTAATAATTAAAGAAATGCAAATTAAAACCACTTTAAGATACCATCTCACCCCCTAAGTCTGGCAAGGATCAAGAAAACAAATGATACTAAATGCTGGAGAGGGCGTGGGGAAAAAGGAACACTCATGCACTGCTTGTGGGAATGCAAACTTGTACAACCACTATGGAAAGCAGTATGGAGAACCCTTAAAAGACTCAAAATGAGCCTACCACCTGACCCAGCCATACCACTTCTGGGAATATATCCATCAGACTCTTCCTACCAAGGAGATACATGTACAGACATGTTTACTGCAGCTCTCTTCACAATAGTGAAGAGCTGGAACCAATCCAAATGCCCCTCAGCCAACAAGTGGATAGAGAAAATATGGTACATCTGCACAATGGAGTTCTATGTAGTGGTAAAGAACGATGACATCATGAAATTTGCAGGTAAAAGGATGGAGCTAGAAGATATTATTTTAAGTGAAGTAACACAATCCCAGAAAAACAAAAGGCAAATGATATCCCTCATCTGTGGATGCTAGTTCCAGTAACCCAGTTGTAAATATTTCTTGTGGGGAGTAATGCATATTGGAAAGAACACCAACAACACCAACAACAGAAAAGACTGCATCAAAGAACTGACTGTAATGGTGAATCTGGTGGGGTGGGAGGGTTGGGAGGTGTACATGGGTCTACATTAGATTAATGTATAATTATTTGATGTGAGTTTAACAGGTATCCAAATTTGCCCAAACTTTGTCTACATAATATATGGTATTTTAGGACTTAGTAAAAGTAATATATTAACAAAAAAGTAATATATTAAACAAAATTGGTTGAAAGGTTTTAATAAAAACGGTAATACATTTAAACTAATTGGAAATATAAATTGTTGCACACATTTGTTTTACTTATAATTTGTTTAACAACAACTTCGGGGCTAATGTATACAAATGTTCTCTATAAATTTTGTGTTGTACAGTATCATCTTGTAACATTTTCTTTTACCTGTAGGATAATTTAACTAAATAAATTAAGTTTGCTTCCCAAATTAACAACATACAGTCAATAATAAACAGCTTGGGTAAATTTAATGAAAATTTACAACTGGATTCCTGCTTATAGGTATGTGTAATACAACTGCCTTTTTGAGATTCATGGGTCAAAAAATAAAAACCTAAAATAAAAAAGGGGGGGATACAGTTATATATTAAACCTTTCGTCAAATTTGTCAATTTAAATCGTAAAAACTAACTATTGGAAAAGGTTTGCATGTTCCCACAGGTCGAAACTTCACTAACTTAATGGCTGACAAAGAAAAAATACAGATTTGCATTGTGCAGGATGTGCCAAGAAATACCAGAAGAAAGATTGGCCTGGCTAAGCATTAAAAGGAAGAACAGCCTCAGACTGCTATGGCATCAATCATCTCTGTGGAACCTATTTGTAATAACTCTTTATAATGTGTCCTAATGAATTTTACCTTCCAGATGCCACGAAGTGTTAATATGAGAGACTTTCTTACCTCCTTTTCATAGAACAAAGGAAAACATGATGGTAATGAAGTCATTCCCTAACTGTAAATTAGAGCTGACTCTTATAGAAGTGATTTCTTATAAAAGTGGTGTAGCTTCTTTAATTGACTGATAGACATAGGAACTGTGAAAGGATAATTCTCTATTCAGAGCCAAATATAATACTAAAGTCTTTATAAGCTGGGTAATTAAGCAAAATATATTAATACAGGAGAGCTCTGATATCAGCAATGGATTATTCTGTCAAGGAGATGTTGTCTAGGGGATCCAACCCCCCCCCCCAAAAAAAAAGGTAAAGGTTTTTTCCTGTAAACTGGGATACTGCAAGAAAAGAAGCGGTAAGGCCCTGCTGTCAAAGACTTGGTATAAGCATGGGAAAGATATTGAGATCACACTTGCAAGTGTACAGTTGGTCTCTGGAATGCCAGAGAGAGCGACCAAAGGCCACTAAATCAATAAAGCAAATATTGGTCTCCTTGAGTCAAGCAAGACTCCTCCATCAGCATCAGTTTACACCTCACCTGCCTGGAAATATTGTGCAGCAGTGGCAGCCTTATGTCTTTATATCCCAAATCTAATTGGCTATTAGCTCTCTCCTTGGAGGAATAATTCATCGCTGATACCACAAGCTTACGTCCTCTAGTGGTTAGGAGATATTATAAGCCACAGTAAGACCTCATCATCTTTTACAGAAAAACTATAATTCATGGACTAGCATGCCATCCAAACATCTGTGTCTATACCAATGTAACCTACCATAATAATTAGTACTGTTTAAATGCCTGCATATCTAATTGCTAGTGCATCATCAGTAGGAGTAAAAGGTTATTCTTGGATAATTTGCCAACCCATGAAAGGAAATATCCTGAACTGATCAGAGTCCAAAATGACATCTACAGAGAAAGTAGACTGTTTTGCTTCTTGACCACTTGTGTCCCTTTTCTAAAGCCTAGGGAACAATCTGCGGAAGAGGGGGTGTGGTAGAATGTAAGGGCTGGGACTGGGGTGAATTATGAAACTACGGAAATATAGACTGGACTCTTATTTGATCAACATGATTGTACATACAAGCCCTTCCAGCTGGACAATGGGGGCCTTGGACTATATAAGTTTGGGCATAGCTGCTTGCAAATTGGTTATACATGAAGGATGCTTGTATTCATTACTTATTACTTTTTATTAAAAAATCAAATAAAAAATGTTTACTCCAAAAATTATCATTGTAAATTTGATAAAGACTACATCGAAGCTCCCAGTCACTTCTAGTATGGATATTTAATCATTAATTGTCTTGATTCATGAATATGAGATACATTTCCATCTAAAAATGTACAAAATGAAGCTTTTTATCCAGTTCACAGACATGGATCATAAATGTAGCAAATTAACCCGTTAGTGTGGATTGTTTTCTCTTGGAGTCATTTCTTTTTTATAGGAGGTTTGTGGGTTCTACATTGTAAAGAGAAGAGAATAAAGGAACTGAAGAGAAACAGGAACTGAAGGATGATGAGGGCCACAGGAGAAGCTCTAAAGCTGGATCAGGAGCACTTTGGAATTTCCCAAGACTGGCTCTGTGACTCTCTTCAGTTTACTGGCTTCATGAACTAGGGTGACTGATTCTTACCTTCCTCATCTAAATGCATCACTGGGTTAGCACTAGGATGAACAGACATGATTTGATTTATTGCATAGGGCATTCCCTTGCTTACCATATTTATTGTAAAATTTAGGAGTGCTATAAGGCATCTTCAAAACAAATTAGCTATTACTATTATTATATTTCATAGTTCTGGCATGGTTTAATTTATTTTCCTTGAAGTCTCAACAAATCTAGCTGTTAACAAATGAATTTCTGGCTCTGAGTAATGATGGCTAACTACCATAACTGGGTATTTTCATCCAAAGTGATTTCTTGAATTTTCCAACTGTTTCACAGGTTAACATACATAAATACATTTTTATCACTTCTCCAATGATTTTTCAAATCCAATTTTAAAAGACATCATTGTGAATGCATGAGCTCTGGTAGGGTCAGGGGGGGCAAGGAAGGGGGAATGGGTCAAGATTTGATTGGAAATTTTGTATGAAATGCACAAAGCTTCAATAAAAATTGGCTTTAAAAAATACAGCTCCTTATTATATGCCAGAACTTGAAGGTAAGACCCTATTTCTCAGGACAGGTCATACTTCAGGCACAGAATTGAAGCAATTGATCTGGAACTGATCAAAAAGCTACCTCCATGAAGACTAGCTCTCGTGATTTCAGAGGATACTTTACAAAGTACCAAGGGAGAAAAACAATCAATGATTCAAGCCATTTGTAAAGTCCAATAGACAACAATGACTGCCCCAGCAAACTATGTTGGTGCAGTAGTGACGCTGTTATTTTGGGGTGTTAGCTATAAGTTAGCTATAATCAATAGCTAACTTACCAGAATTCAGTATTACTTAATGAAGATGAATGTATGTGTGGTACTGTAAATATATTAAACACACATAGCAGGAGATGTCATAGATGCTATAGTAAAACCCACTTTGCCACAACACTTGACCAACATAAATTCTTACTCTATTCTAAACATAAACCATAATTGGCACTGGAGAGATGGCCTAGTAGTTAAGAGAGCCAACTGCTCTTGCAGAGGCAGGCTTCGATCCCCAGCACCCACATGGTGGCTGAGAACCGTCTGTAACTTCAATTCCAGGGGAACCTTACATCCTCTTCTGACCTCTGCGGCATTGCATGACACGTGTGCACAAGCCTACATGCAGACAGTCCATTCATACACATAAAAAATAAATAAAAATTAAAAAACCTTAACAATTACAGACAAATGTAACTTTAACCCCTCACCAAAGAAGCTATTTTTGCAAAACATGGAGGACTAAGACAGAGTTACACAACTAGTAAAACACAGTGAATAATTTTCTAAGATGTGCTTAGCCTTAAATACAGATTTTTCATGCAACCTCTATGCATAAGATAAATTCATCTTTCAACTCTCACTAGAGAGGTTTCATTTTACAAAAATTTTGATAAGCACAGAAACACACAACTGGCCAATGTGTAGGGAACAAGAACATGCAAAATATTCATCCCTTAATAGGAAACCGTTTCAAACTTCTCCCTCCAAGGTTCTAGGATAACTGTAGAAGAAGGAACAGAAAGATTGTAGGAGCCAGAGGTGGTGGATGACCACAAGGAAACTGAGTATCCCAGACATTAGGTCAGTTACACATATGAATTCACAAAAATGTTGACAACATGTACTTGTTCTGTGGAAGCTCAAACCAGACAGAATTCCAATATAGACATGGAAAAGTGGGTAAAATTTGCTAACTCTTCCTAATGAACTTTCTGCAAGTGATTGAATGCTGGGAGGGGGAAGACAGTCTCTACAGGGATCAGTGTCTTGGTAAGCTGACTAGTCTCCATTGGAAAATCTGAAAAGCCATGTGGGGACCCAAATCCGACACTATATGATAT
>VZQC01015682.1:197780-209785 GCA_009823505.1 Rhizomys pruinosus
GCTGTGTGGGTTTGGGCACAACTACTCACAAATTGGTTTTACATGAAGGATGCTTGTACTCACAGATTATCACTTATTGTTAAAAAGAAAATGAAAACAAAACAAAAGAAAACAGAAAAAAACAGAAAGATGCAGAAAAGTTACGGCAGAATGCATGATCTGGGATGGGTAGGGGTGGGGTGGGGGGAAGGGAAGGGGATATATGCCTGAACTGAATTGGAAAATGATGTATGAAATACACAAAGCACCAATAAAAAGAAAAAAAAGTAAAAGGAAACAGAGAAGAAGAGAAGTCAAAAGAAAAATCACTGGGTCTTTCACTTTCTCTGAATTAGTATAGAAAAATAAGCTTCAGAGAAGTACAGCAAGAAAACATGAGGATTGTTTATAGTTATTTTAAGTACATAAGAAGTTAGGTAAAAACAAATATAACCCACGGGTCTATGAATATTTCTTTTTAATTTAGGGAGGAAAAGATTTTTCCCTCTTGCTGTCTCAGTATAACTGTCTTTGTTAACCAGAGGTTCAAATTCTAATGCATTGTCATTTTACCTGGTGTTTCTTGTGACATTATTATGCAGTGTTGTGCCTCTTTATTGGAATTTCTCTTTTATGACCTGCCACAGCCGTCACACTGATCGCACAGCCTAATTCCCAACTCGAAATAATCAGGAGGCTTTATTTTAGAGTTGTGATTATCTGTATCAACTCTGGTGATCAGTACAGATGCTTGAATCTACATACATAAGCATGTCAGTTTGGTCTTTGTCCAATTATGTGTGGTAATTTTTTGTATGGCTTGGATTTTTCAGTTGCATAAAATATTCTTTTATGCATTGGTTGTCATTGTACAAGAGGAATATTGCTTTTCTTGTCTGTGAATGAATTTGATGACAAACTCAATTTTGTTATTTTTGTAAATGCCCTGGTTGCTTTCAGCAGCATCTGCCTTCAAAACCTCAAACCACAGAAGAGCCTCTTTCCGTGTTGACATTTGGCTAGGGTACACTACATCAGAGAGCTTAGTCATTTATTTAGTGCTTTAGTAAAATATATTTCTGTAAACTGGACTGCTGGTGAATTTATAGTTCTTATAAATAGCTAATTTAAGTGACCTAGACAACTGTTAGTTGACCCTGTGATTTTAAATGTATTAATATAGCCATTCTGTTTTCATTTTCTCATCTAGACGAGATGGAAGTGTCACGAGAATTCATTGAACTTAAAATTATAATGCACTTCAAATCAGCAAGGCCCCTTACCTTTCCTGCTATACCATGCCTTTCTGATCAGCCTGACTTACCCAGCAGAGCTGAAGCTGGTGCATCTTGCAAACAGGGGCCTGGAAGTAACGAGACAGTGACTAAAAAGACCGTCAGGACACGTTAGATGTGGAGTTGGCAAATTAGACCAGCAATATCCAGAGCTGCCTGATCTATGCTGTTGGATTTTGGGGTGTGAATGGGATTGTGAGTGTGTGTGAATGTGTCTGTGATGAACTATGGCCTGGGGTACCAAGTTTTTCAGTGGTGGCAGCGAGGAGAAGCTGAAAAATAAACACTACCCAAGTTAAAAAAAAAAAAAAAACTATAATGGATTTTCCAGGCAGCGTAAAAGGTTTCCATGTAATCACCTGAAACAGAGTCTGGAAGAATGACTTACAATATATTCAATGACTTTTCCTTTGTCTCTCAGTATCACAATGATAGTTTATTGGTCAGCAAGAACAGCAAAGAACTCAAGATGATCAAAAACAGAACCCACAAGGACATTTTCCTCATGGCTGTCATCCCAAGATAAGCTGAGAAAATCCACATAAGAATTTTTGGAAAGTTCCCAGAGGCAACTAATTTCTTCCTTGTGGATTTGGAAAGTACTCTTACACGATGGAAGTCCAAGAGGGAAATAATCAAATGATATTTTATGCATAGTGTAACGTTAAGTGATACTGAGATTTTTTTTTAAATGGAGTTATGGATCTAATAAAATTCTTGGAAACATTAATACTGTGATAAAATCCACTTTCATAACTCTCAGAAGAGGGAAATTTGTTTTCCATTGAATTGGTATTGTAAATGAATAAGAATGCTTGACATAAATGAAATTAAGCATAAGTAGTTTTTGGAACAGGTGTCAAATAAATGTATTACTCTACTATGTAATGTTGAGATCCAGCATTGAAAGACTCTGTTTGCAACATAAGAAATAGACTCACAATGTGCTTGTATTTCATTCAAAAAAAGTACCAAAAAGCAGTCTGAGATAATAAATAGCATGTGTCTGATGATTTAGCATTTCCACAAAGATACTTTTTATTCCTTTAAAAAAGAAAATTTCTCTAATCAGCTATTCAAGACCTTCATAATTTGGCTTCAAATTCCCCTTCTGCTTCTACTGTTTATTCTATATTCTAATCAGTACTGTCTACACATGTTTCTTGGCTTTGTTTGACATTGTTTTTTCAGTGAAATACCCTTGTGTGTTTGGTAAGTATCTATTTCAATTCAAGATTTCATTCTTTTTGAGTTATTCTTGCATTGTTATTATCAGTCTACTTTATCACTTACAATAGTTGGAATTGTGTATATTTTTGCTTCAAATTCAGGGCAACTGTAGCATCTGTTTTTTTTTTTTTTATTCTATCACATGTATTTATTTATTATTGTGTCAGTTCTCTCCTTCCACCTGGGTTCCAGGGATGAAACTCAGGTTGGCAGTATTGGCAGCAGGCAACTTTATGCACTGAATCATTTGCTCACTCAAGATCAAAGATCTTTATTTCTGGGGGGGGGGGGGGGGAAAGTTGCTCCTTTCAGCTTTTCATTTACCAGTTCCATCCACTCAAAGACAAAATCAGGTCTTGCTATACCAGGCTTCCTCTTCTGAAATATGAGCAGACTTTCCTTACATAGACTGGACACTGGCTGAAGTCCCATTAGTGACTCTTCAAGACCTCTCTAAACAGGAAGACTAGTGACCCACTTTTGCAGGACATTTCAAGAGATGCCCCCATGCATAATCCCCCAAGACTTGGTTGACCTCTGAGGACAAGGAACAAAGTTATCCCTTAGGACCCTTGGCCAAATTGGTATAGGCCTTAAGTATGGTCATTAAGCACCCAGAAAGGCTAAGTTGCACCAACCTATTATATTGCACCTATATTAAAATTGTATCCTTTGGAAACAAACTATATGTTATTTCCATATCATATTTCTTGATTTGCATCTTTCCATTTTAATCCCATATTACTCTAAAAGATGCACATATACCCTCCATCATAAGTGTAGCATCTTAAATTCCTCTACAGTCCATGTTCTCAGCAAAATATTTGACTTGTAGTTGGTGATGAATAAAAACCTCACTATTTTTTCCATTCAATTAATATAGATGAGTTTGGATAATATAATCTATTCATCAGGTGACAGATGATGCCTGCATATGTCCTGATGTTTGGAGACTTCTTCTATAGAAGTGGAGAGACATAATAAATTTGTTTTGGTTTTTAAATAGGATCTCGCTATTTGTTAGAACTAACTTCAAACTCCTACTCTCTCAGGTCACCTGGTAATGGTGTGTCAATAAACCCTGTTCACTATAGATTCTTGAACAAAAGATTAATGAAAATATTTTAAAAATTCTTATTTGCAGAAGGGTCCTCAATCTTCCTTTTTGCTTTTTTATGTTGCCTTGAATTATTTTTTATACATTGTTTCACCCTTGGGGAAGAAATTATAATCAATTTTAATAATTAATTTTGGAAATAAGGTATATGAAATGGTCAGAGAAAATTATATCCAATACATATTCAATATCAACTATAAAATATATTTCTATAATAAAGAGGCAATACTTGCCAGAGTGTTTAACTGTGTGTAAATTCACATTTTACAAAGCTAATTTTTCAGTATCAATGAAGAAATTTGAAAGCCACAGTGTTGACTGCATGATATTTTGATACCATTCAAAGTCTTAAAAGTCAACATATTTGAAATTCAAGCATAAAAAGTTAAGGAAAAATGGAGAATTACTTTTGGTAGTAATTATACTTTATTTAGCAAATAGTCATTAATACCTAAATAAAATTTAATGTTTTTTATCAATCCTACATCTTATGCCATTTAGGCTGCTATGGCAAAATAAACCCAATACTTATGAATGATAGACATTTATTGCTCATATTTCTGTAGGCTGGCAAATCCCAGATTGAGGCATCTGAAGATTCAGTATTTGATCAAATCTTAACTGCTGCATAGATGGCACCATCTTGCTGCAATTTCATTTTCATAAAAGTTGAACACTATGACTTCATGTTGCAGAATGGGGAAGGGAGATCACTTATACTGATCATAATCCTTTCCATAAGGATGGAAATCTTATGATTTCATCAATTCCCCCAAGGAACTACCTCTTAATGCTATAAGTTCCAGCTTATGAAATTTGATATTTCACCAATATTCACTCCATAACACCTTAGAATTATAGGACTCTTGGTAATGGATTGTGTGAAAATTCATTCTAGTTTATGCAAGTAATAGGAAATGTTTCAATTAAACAGTGCTGCAAAAGCATTTGGACCCAAATGGATCATTCTAAGTGGTTGGAGTATAAGTCTGGGGAACTTAGATATATTTCTGTGAAGAAGAGTAAAAACAGTCATGATTAAACATCTAACAACAATATTGGAAAGTTTCAGGAAAAAAGGAAAAGTCTAAGAGATGAAAATAACTAGGACTTTGACCGGAATATGAAATACTAGGTTTCTTCTTTAAGATTTATGACTTGAATATTATCCAAAGGTTTCCTATATTAAAATTTAATCCCCATGATGAGCTATCGAGGGTGGATACTGAGCTGGGTGAAACAATCCAGACCTTCAATCTCATCACTTGGGTGCTAGAGGCAAGTGGATCTCTGTGAGATCAAGGCCAGCCTGGTCTACATAGTGAGTTCTAGGTCAGCAGGGGTTACAGGAAAACTGATTCTCAAAAAAGAATGTAGAAGCTAACTTCTGCCAGTTTAAGATAAGATATACACATATAACTAATGCCTCCATTGATTCTATCTGTAATACAGAGTGACGTGTTTTATTCTCTCTCTCTCTCTCTCTCTCCCTTTCTCCCTCTTTCTTCTCCCTTAAGTTAAATTACTGAGAAACTGAGAAGCTCTGTTTTTAAAACAATTCTTGAATCTTTTTTTAATTGATGTTTTGTGTATTTCAGACATCATTTTTCAATCCAGTTCAGACATATTCCCCTTTAACTTCCCCCCACCCCACCCCACCACAGATCATGCATTAGGGTATAACTGTCCTGCATCTTTCTCTCAGTCTTTGTTTTATGCTTAGGAATTCACATTGTCCCCTGTTAATTTTACACTACTCTAAAATATGGATGCATACTCTCCACCCATATACAGTAATTACAGAGTCTGAAAATAATTGGTGTGTGGATTCTAGAGCCCATTGAAAAATTCTTGAATCTTAATAGCCAAGCAACCATCACATTGATGGTTGACCCAAGATTTAGTTTGAACATTTTGTGGATGGTTTGTTTATTTATTTGTTCATTTGTTTGCTTTGTTTTCCTGGAAGTGATAATTACTACAAACTGTAGCAGTGGCTGGGTTTGGACCCTGAGGCTGGTAACAGGAGTACAGCTATTTCAGAATCTAAATGAGTTTCAGATGCTACACTGGCCCTCTGAACACACTTTTCTTCTCAATACTCTTGCTCATATGCCACCATGAGTATGACAATAGCAGCACACAGCTTCATTTGCTTAGGCAATATTATCTAGGCTTAATACCACCAGGCTCAGGGCTGATTCATAAAACCTACACCTATGTAACTTCATGAATTGGATCACAATTTGTTAACAAAAAATTTTTACTCTTGTAACTTCCCCCAAATATGTTGATATGAAGAGGTCCTAGAGTTTAGAGAATAGAGTAAAAATTGAAACTGCACTAGGCTAATGTATCATTGTCTGAATGCATCAGTCAGCAAAATGGTGGTGGATCCTTGAATGTTAAATGTATTATTGAGAAGTTCCATATTTCCCTTTTTGCTTAGGACCTCTGTGAATTTGGAGTAAAGAGTTCCTCACATGAGGCACCACAATGCAGCATTACTAAAGTAATTTATGGTTGTTCCTGAATAATCAGCATTAAGCCCAAGGGTACACCTAAGCTCTGAGCATCACCTATTTTTTCTAGTGTCTCAAAGAACTGTGCTCTTGAGCTTGGCCTCAACTATACTTTTATTTAAACTGTCTTTACGAGATAGATTGGGAACCTATAAGCTTTGATTCACCATTATCTTATTAGAGGCTTTTGCCCTTTGAAGCCTAGACCTAAAATTTCTCAAACATAATGTCCAGACTTCTCAATTCTTCTCTTTCCTTCCAGTGAGAATATGAATATGCCACTTTTGGTGTGTTTTGATATGCTTCGATATGCTAATCAAGCATCCCCACATTCTTTCACTATCTTGAGTGGAGGGCAAATCGAGTTCCTGAGGGATTAATATCAGGTGATAAGGTAAAAAGAGGAGCTCATGGCTCAATGATCGTAAAATTATAAATATTAACTTTCGGGTACAATATTAAATAAAATTCATTAGTGCAGATTTGGTCAATTATGAAAGTCATTCCCACAATTAAAAGGACAAATTAAGATAGAACTAGAACAGTGAGGTCATCTGCCAATGAGGCAAAATAATCATTTTGACCAACTAAGAAAGAGCAGACAGGGATCTCTAAACCATGTATCTGGAAGAGATTATCAAAATGGTTGCATCAGCCTTCACTATGGGAGACCAAAGCTAAGGCAACATCAGAGACCATTCCAAGAGATCATCATGTCAACAGATTGAAGCTAGCCACAGAAAATCCTCATTAAATAGTGAAGTGTATACATAATTTCTCCAAGAGAAGTGTCCTATGAAGTAGCCTCTGGCTGTAGAAAGAATAACATGAGAATAGTCCTGAACTCATTAACTTCATCTGCCAGTATCATAAGAAAATATTTCTCATGTCATTTTGGACAGTAAAAACATGGAAATCCTATACCATCTCATCATTCCCATTTACTATGAACTGAAACTGATGAGAAAAAAGTATCATGAAGAAACATCCTTCTGGGGGCTGCAGAAGTGAATCATTAAATAAGATGCTAAAGAACCATGAGGACCTGAGTTTAAATCCCCAGCACCCACAAAAGTAGCTGGATGTGGCTGTATCCACAGCATCAGTGCGTTAAGACCCATGGATTCAGGGAGCTCTCTGGCTAGCCATCATAGCTGAACTGGTGAGTGTCTGGTTGAATCAAATACACTCATTTTCAAGGCAAAATGGAATAGAGAAGAAACCAGACCCCTTCATTTGTTCTCTGCATTTGCAAACACGCACACATCCACCAAACACCCCCCCACAAAAACACTTTGCTGATTTGTGCCAGATACAATATAAAGACTCCTTATCTTTCGTCCTTCCCAGAATATAAAAATTCTGGCATTTATGGGCATTACTTCTGCCTGTAAAAACCTAGATTTTGTGTGTTATTTTGAAGTGGGGCTGTTTAGCAAAGGAATTAGACGTTGCTAAAAAGTTCTAAATTATCGGGCTGGAGACATGGCCTAGCAGTTAAGAGCGCCGGCTGATTTGGCAGAGGACCTGGGTTCTATCCCCAGCACCCATATGGAGGCTGAGAATCATCTGTAACTCCAATTCCAGGAGAACTCCAGTTCCAGGGTAATCCGACACCTTCTTCTGACCTCTGTGCCACTACACAACAGGGATGCACAGACCTACATGCAGACAGTACATTCATACACATAAAAAAATAAATATGTATTCATACACATAAAAATGTATTCATACACATAAAAATATGTATTCATACACATAAAAAATATGTATTCATACACATAAAAAATGTATTCATACACATAAAAATATATATTCATACACATAAAAATAAATATGTATTCATACACATAAAAAATAAATATGTATTCACACACATAAAAATATGTATTCATACACATAAAAATGTATTTATACACATAAAATAAATATGTATTCATACACATAAAAATAAATATGTATTCATACACATAAAATAAATATGTATTCATACACATAAAAATAAATATGTATGAATGTACTATTTGCATGTAGGTCTGTGCATCCCTGTTGTGCAGTGGCGCAGAGGTCAGAAGAGGGTGTCAGATTACCCTGGAACTGGAGTTCTCCTGGAATTGGAGTTACAGATGGTTCTCAGCCTCCATGTGGGTGCTGGGGATAGAACCCAGGTCCTCTGCCAAAGCAGCCGGCGCTCTTAACTGCTAGGCCATCTCTCCAGCCCGATAATTTAGATCTTTTTAGCAACGTCTAACTCCTTTGCTAAACAGCCCTACTTCAAAATAACACACAAAATCTAGGATGCACAGACCTACATGCAGACAGTACATTCATATACATAAAAACAAAATAAATTGGGCTGGGCGTGGTGGTGCACGCCTTTAATCCTAGCACTTGGGAGGCAGAGGCAGGAGGATCTTTGTGAGTTCAAGGCCAGACTGGTCTACAGAGTGAGTTCCAGGACAGCTGGGGCTACAGAGAGACCGTGACTCAAAAAGACCAAAATAAATAAGTAAATAAATAAATAAATAAATAAATAAATAAATAACAAAACAGTTCTAAATTATCACCACCCTGACAATGGGAAAAAAAGAAAAATAGTTCTAAATTATCAAATAATTCTGCGATTACTTAAAGAAATAACAGATGACAGAAGATATCTGGTGTGGGCTTCATGCATCTGACAGGTGGATTGTGGGAGGTGTGTGTCAATGTCTGGCCTGCCTTGCATAGAAGTTGCTGGCTCCAACCAGACCAGCTCAGGTGCAGGGTACTGGTGGATGGGCTAAGCAAGCAACCCCCCCACAACGGAAATTCTGGAGGGAGTGTCCAATAAACCCTACAACCAACCTAGAGGAATTGGCTGACAGCAGAGGGAGTGCAGTGCTCACAGTGTGTCATCTGGGTTATTATCTAATCAGTTATGTCAGAACAGAAAGGGAGAGTGAGCTATACTTTCTAATATATAACCAAAATTGAAAGCCTGAAACCTAGACAAGTCAACACTCCAAAAACAAGGAAATTACAATGAACACATCTGAAGGAATCAAGGAAAGCACTCCTTCAACATGGTGAAAAGGTATGGGAGATTCACATCAGTACATAGGCACAAAGAAACCCACATGCCAAGAGCACAAAGAAAGAACAATATAAGGAAAGCTCATAATAATTCCACTAAACTCTACTAAGCCTGTGGAGGATTCTTACAATGGGATCCCCCTGCAGGTAGCCTAGGACACAGATCATAGAAGAAGAATCACAGATATATTCAAATAAATCATAGAACTAAAGGGAGAGAATGAAAAACTCAGAAAGGACCTAGAGGGAGAGAATGATGAAGTTCAGAAAGAACTAAAAGGATAAAATGACAAAGTCTGGAAGAGCTAGAGGGAGAAAATTACAAACTCCAGAAGGAAGTGGAAACACGGAAAAGATCCTGTGCTGAAATGAAAAATGAAACCAATCAGTGAAGCAAGGAGCTACAAGAAGAGATTGAGAAGCTCCAAAAGGAAGTGGAAATGCTAAATAAAACACAGGATGAAATGAAAAAGGAAATTGAACACTCATCCAAACAAGAGGAAAGAATGTGAAAAAGCTTCAGAAACAGAATGGAGGAAACAGAAAAAGGAATATCAGTCCTGGAAGATAACACAGAACAACTAAAAATCTCAAGTAAAGACTGAAATTTTATAGAATGCAAGGAATAATTTCAATTCTTTTGTATTTGTTGAAGTTTATTTTGTGTCTCAGTATGTGGTCAATTCTGGAGAATGTTCCATGGGTTGTTGAGTAGAAACTATATTCTCTGGTGTTTGGATGGAATATTCTGTAGATATCTGTGAGGTCCATTTGGTGTATTGTGTTGTTCAATTCTGATGTCTCTGTTTAATTTTTGTCCAGTTGACCTATGCAGTTAGCTCAGTGGGATATTGAAGCCCCCCACTATTAGCATACTGGAATTAATCTGTGTCTTGAGGTCCTGAAAGATTGTGTTTATAAAGTTTGGTGCACAAGAGTTTGGTGCATAAATATTTAAAATTGTGAGATCTTCTTGGTTAATAGTTCCATTGATAAGGATATAATGATCCTCTTTGTCTTTTCTAATTAATTTTACTCTGAGGTCTATTTTGTCTGATATTAGAGTAGCCACTCTTCTTGCTTTTTGGTACCATTTGCTTGGAATATTTTTTTTCATCCTTTCACTCTAAGGTGCTGTCTGTCCTTGAGGGTAAGATGGGTTTCTTGGAGGAAGCATATAGATGGATTGTGTTTCCTAATCCATTCTCCCAGTCTATGTCTTTTGATTGGGGAGTTTAGACCATTAATATTTAAGGATATTATTGAAGGATGTGTGTTGTTTCCTTTCAACTTATTTTTTTTTATTGCATTCTTGGTCTAGTTGGCAACAACCTACAAGACATAGGTGTAGGAGGAGACTTTCTAAACCAGACAGCAGCCACACAGGAAGTAAGGTCAACAGTTGACAAGTGGGGTCTCATAAAACTCAAAAGCTTCTGTACAGCGAAAGAAACAATCAAGGAGGTGAAAAGAAAACCTACAGAGTGGGAAGAAATCTTTACCAGTGACACATCTGACACAGCATTAATGTCAAGAATATATAAACTACTCAATAAACAAAGAAATAAGAAGACAAATGACCTGTTCAAAAGATGGAGTAAAGAGCTGAACAGAGTCTTCACCAGTGAATAATTAAAGATGGTTGAGAAACATCTTAAAAAGCGTTTATCATCATTAATAACTAAGGAAATGCAAATTAAAACCCCTCTCAGATATCATCTCACTCCAGTACGGCTAGCTAAGTTCAAGAAAACAAAAGACAACAGATGCTGGGAGGGGTTGTGGGGAAAGGGGAACACTCATCCAATGCTGGTGGGAACGTAAACTTGTACAACCATTATGGAAAACAGTGTGAAGAACCCTTAAAAGACTTGGAATGAGCTTACCACATGAACCAATCATACCACTCCTGGGTATATACCCCAAGACTTATCCTACCACAATGATATATGCACATCCATGTTTATTGCAGCTCTTTTCACAATAGTGAAGAACTGAAACCAACCCATATGCCCCTCAACAGATGAGTGGATGACAAAATGTACATCTACACAATGGAGTACTATTCAGTGGTAAAGAAGGATGGCATTATGAACTTTGCAGGCAAATGGATGGAGCTTGAAGTCATTATGCTGAGTGAGGTGACACAGTCCCAGAAAGACAAACGGAAATGGTTTCCCTCATTCGTGGATGCTAACACCAAGTACCCCAGATGAAAGGCAAGCTGAGCAACAATATGGTTATATTTTTGGTTTATCTGAAAGCAACTATGTTGTCATAATGTGAATCCCTCAATGGGCTCTAGAATCCACCCACCAATTATTTTCAGACTCTCTAATTACTGTATATGGGTGGAGAGTATGTATCCATATTTTAGAATAATATGAAATTAACAGAAGAAAATATGAATTCCTAAGCATAAAAAAGACTTAGAGAAAGATGGAGGACAGTTATGACAGGATACATGATCTGGGATGGATTGGGGTGGGGTTGGGGAAGGGATAGGGGAATATGCCTGTGGTGGTTTGAATGAGAGTGTCCTCCATAGCCTTTAAGAATTCAGACATTTTGAGTGGCCTGCACCTTGGTGCAGGCGGGAGTAGTTACCTGGGCAGGCATCTGCCGCCTCTGCCGCAGGTAGGGGGCCGTGGGCGGGACTGTCCTAGTCTCTTTTGTGCTGGGACCAGAGGGGCCGGTGCTAGTGGCCTGCACCTTGGTGCGGGCAGGAGTAGTTACCTGGGCAGGCATCTGCCGCCTCTGCCGCAGGTAGGGGGCCGTGGGCGGGAC
>VZQC01015682.1:228431-276845 GCA_009823505.1 Rhizomys pruinosus
TTAGGAATCATTAAAAATAGTTGTTACTAGTAGGATCCACAGAGGGGCCTGATGTCTGCAGCAATCTGAGGCATTTCTTCCCTTCAATGCCCAGAGGAGTCAATCCTTCTGCTGGCACTTTCTGGTACATCCTACTCACTGCAAAGCTGCATTTTTTCTCTCAGCCATTAAGTTGGTGATAATCTGGCCTGTTGGAACATACAAATCCTTTCCCATACAGTAAAAATTAAAGAACAAATTGTTTAATAAAACCTAAAATGTTTGAAATAATATTGAACTATGTATTTTTCCATTTCATGTCGGGATTTATAGTTTATTGCTCTCTGCACGCCATCCAATTTTTCCCTCCACTCTTCTTCCAATTGTCCACTTAAAACTAGTGAATGTGTAACAGATTCAAAGATTTGAACATGCTTCTGTTTTCTCATTTATAATTGCTATGTATTCCAGTGTGCTAGTACTGGGAGTCATTTTATAACCATCCTACTGCTAACTAGAGAGTGGGATAGAAATTTTCAAACCATCACTTAGGATATGACTGCTGAATTGCATGGTCCTTTGATAGAAGCAAATGAACAGTAGTGGAGTTACACTAAGAGGAATACCTAATCTGATACTGAAGTAAGGCAAAACTGTCTGAAACAGGAATATCTGAACTGGTAGAGTGATCTAATGAGTCCATACAAGGAGATAATTAAAAACATTCTCAGGAAATTAAGAAAATAACAATTACAAAAGTGTGCAGTAAATTGGTTTTGAAATGATGCATCAACCACGCTTTTAGTTTTTATTAACACTAATATTAAACTACAAACCAGAAATGAAAAGGTACTCGAAGTAGAAAAGTCATCAGGTTGGGCACTGTCTTCCAACAATATTGCTGTCCTTCCTTCATTTTATTTTATTTCTTTAGTAGTTTAGTGCAGAAACTCTGGTTTCTTAAAGAAAGACCCTGCATGTTTTAGTGGCGACAAATTATATACTATGTTTAGAGCACACCCTTTAAGCAGTTACTCAAAAGAAAGTATACAGGTTGTATGTAAGAGTCAAATATGGAAAAATATAGGGCTGGGGTGATGGCTCTGAACATAAGAGAACTGGCTATCCTTGCAAGTCACCCTGATTCAGTTCCCAGCACCCACATGGTAGCCAAAAACCATCTTCAACTCCAGTTCCAGGAGATCTGTTGCCATCTTCTAGTCTCTACTGACATTTCATGGCATGGGTACAGTTACATACACACATGTAAAACACCCACACACACATAAAATAAAAATAAATAAATAAGAGTGGCAAAATGTGAAAAAAAACATGTTCATTAAGCATTATATGAATTACATTATCGTCATTGGACTTTTACATTAAGAGGTTGTACATATTGAGTTTCAAATGTATATTTTTAACATTTTTCTTTATTTCTACTTTATGTGTGTTAGTGCTTTGTCTGCATGTATGTAAGTGCACCATATGCATGGCCTGTGGAGGCTGGAAGAAGATGTTGTGTCCCCAGGAACTGGAGTTTGGGGAACTTCATTAGCAATTACATGGGTGCTTAGTTCTCTTAACCAGCCCCCTTTATAAAAATTTATTTTTTTGTATTTTTGAGACAGGGTCTCCCTGTAGCCCCAGCTGGCTTGGAACTCACTCTGTAGACCAGGCTGGCCTGGTCTACAGAGATCCACTTGCATCTGCCTCTGGAGTGCTGGGATTAAAGGCATGCAACACCACTCTGGCACAAGCGTATTTTTAAATTCTCTATGGACAAGTCTTTTGTTTGGCTGCATGCAATTGCATCCATGTTTGCAATGGCTATGGAGGCCACAGGATGACATCAGTTAGCCGCAATGTGTGTGCTGGGCTTCCAACCTGGGTCCGTTGTAGGAACAGCCTGTGCTCTTAGTGCTGTCATTTCTCCGGCCCAATGGTCACCCAGTAACTTATATACTTCCTCTACAATGGTGTGAATCTGCCTTTTTAAAAAAATAGGTAAGCACAAATTTTTCATAATTCTGAAGGCTGGAAGTCCCAGATCAAAGTACCAGTAAATTCGATGATGAGGGCTACTCTCTACTTCTAACATGATACCTTACATGTGATATCCTCCATGACAGAAGGGAAGAAGAGTTTTGCATTAAAAGTTATCAATTCTATAACCTTCTAGTATCCTCACCTGAATGAATACTTTCATGTTTGTCATTGATTATCATCATATAAATGTGAGGGAGTGGAACAAAGATCATACTATGTGATATGCTAAATTTTGGGACAAATTAACACCTTTTTCTTTTCTCTTTTTGCTTGTGATTTCTTTGTTTTATTACTCTTTTTCAAAAACATTTTTGGAGCTTGATAATATTTTTTATTACATATTTATTTTTATCTTATTTTTTTGCTCTTGATGTGTGTTATGATTTTAATGGGAAACATATTCCACAAGCTTATCTAGTAGGTGATGAATAGATTGTGGAAGTAGATTGCGGTTGAATAAACCTTAATTTAGTCTGCCTGGCTTCCAGCCTCAGTGCTTTTCATGCTCAATGAAAACAAGCGGCTAGCTAGTTCCTGCCATGACAAAGGAAACTGTTTCAGCCACCTTCCCTATTATTCTGGACTAAATCCCTTGAATCCTGAGTCCAAATCAGTGCTTTCTCTTTTAAATTCTTTGAGTCAAGAATTCCTACAGAACAAGAAAAGTTACTAATGCAGTAATATTATTAAAATTTGAAAAAAGTTACATATGACAATTTATTTTTGTATACTTAAACTAAAAGCCACTAGCCTTTGATATCTGTGTTCTACAACTTAACACTTGGTGTGAAGTTCAGATACTACAGCCAGATTCCACAGACTCAAATCTGTTTTTTTTCTGAATAACCGTGTAAAAATGAGCAAAGTTTGGAATTTCTTTGTTTCCCAGGTTTTCACTTTTAAAATGGATGAATAGTGTATTACTTACTAATTAAAATTAGGCAATAGGTTAAACATTAAATTAGATAGTAGATCTAGAGAACTTACCACTGTCTGGTATATAAGTATTATTTGAAGATTGGTATTAATCATGGTATTATAATTATTCATTCTACTTTACTTTGTGCATTCATCCATGTCATGTACTGATGATCTTTTAAATTGGAAGAATTAGGTATTCTTGTCTTGGAACCTCTCCCACCCTCAGGAGTTCTTTTCAATTTTCCTCAATAAATCTATGTTCATTCTTCAAAAATAAAATAGAATCATTTGGCATAATCTCATATCTGCTATGGGATGAAAAATACATATTCCTATATTTTAGTTTAGTACATAATAATGAATGTCAATGAAATTTAATGAATGTAAATATAAATACTTTTATTCCTACATTTTCAAAGTTTAAATTCTTTTTTGTAAAATGTCACTTTTTACAGTTAAATATATTAACATTTAAGATCTGTTGATACTACAAAGTCAGTGCTTTAGAGAAACATCAATTGATTTGTACTATAATAAAGTATTTGCCAGATATTTTTTTCTTCAAACATTTTAAAATTATATTTTGGTTCTAACTTCATCTTTTCATATGCTGCTAATATGCATTGAGTATTTTGGAAAACATTCTTTGCTTTACATGAATACTATATTAAATTTAAAAAAATGTATGTAACTCCCTAAGCCAGTGAGTTGGCTTAGAAAATAAAATCACTTACCACCAAACCTGAAAACTTGAGTTCATTTCCAGGGATCTACGTGGTATAAAGAGAGAACTGACTCTATGAATTGTCCAACAACCCTCAAATGTGTGCCATTGCTTATGTGATTGCATAAGCAAATGCATGCTCTAATGTTCATGGGAACATCTGCACACAATAGATAGATAGGTAGATAGATAGATAGATAGATAGATAGATATTTAAAACTATTTTTCATCTTTTTTTAACACTTAGAAATTCACGTTTTCCTCCATTAATTTCATATTACTCTAAAATATGGATACATACTCTCTGCCCATATATAGTAATTACAGAGTCTGAAAATAAGTGGTGGATGGATTCTAGAGCTCCTTGGGAGATTTACGTTATAACAACATAGTTGCTTTCAGATAAACAGAAATATAACAATAATGTTGTTCAGCTTGCCTTTCATCTGGGGGGGTGTTAGCATCCACAAATGAGGGAAACCATTTGCCGTTTGTTTTTCTGGGACTGTGTTACTTCACTTACCATAGTGGCTTTGAGCTCCATCCATTTACCTGCAAAGTTCATAATGTCATCTTTCTTTACCACTGAATAATACTCCACTGTGTAGCTGTAACACATTTTTTTGTCATCCACGTGTCTGTTGAGGGGCATTTGGGTTGGTTCCAGTTCTTCAATATTGTGACAAGAGCTGCAATAAACATGGATGTGCATGTATCTTTGCCGTAGGATGAGTCTTTTGAGTATATACCAAGGAGTGGTATGACTGGGTCAGGTGGTAGGTTCATTTTGAGTCTTTTAACTTGTGTGTGTGTGTGTGTGTGTGTGTGTTTGAGACAGGGTCTTCCTGTAGCCCCAGCTGTCCTGGAACTCACTCTGTGGACCAGACTTGCCTTGAACTCACAAAGATCCGCCTGCTTCTGCCTCCCAAGTGCTAGAGTTAAAGGTGTGTGCCACCAAGCCCTGTGTCTTTCAACTTTATAAAGACATAGTATCCCTGTAGGTCCAGCTGGCCTAGAACTCATATTGTAGATCAGGCTTTCCTTAAACTCACAGAGATCCATTTGCTTCTGCCTACCAAGAACTGGGATAAAGACATGCACCACCATGCTCAGCCTAAAAATATGTGTTTACATGACGCCTTGAAAGGAGAAGTTGTAACTAGTAAAAAATTAAAATAGCTCATATAGACTATTTAATACACAAATACTTCCAAAATTATTAGCCTGATTTATTTCATATATAAAATATTTCTAGCACATTATGTCTCATAGTCATATGGCCATTCAGTACTACTTTGATTGATATGATTACTTCATACCCTCATATCTTTTTTTTCTGAGTGCCTCTAATATCCTATACAATTTTATTATTTTTAACATAATTTAAAGTCCCCTTCCAATGCCACTGTTCCCATGTCCCCATTCCTATCATATTTTTACCTCTTATATGGATAGGCAGGCAGACAGACAGGCAGATGGAGGGATGGATGTATGGATGGATGGACAGGCAGATGTACAATTAGATGATATACCAGTAGATAGATGATAGATGATAGCTATTTAAACAGATTACATAATAGATAGATAGATAGATAGATAGATAGATTGATAGATGATAGATAGATAGATCTTACTGAGTCAATTAGTGGTGTTTGTGTATACTGTGCTTAAGGCTGACCACTTGGGATCAGATAACCTATAACAGATCAAGGAGGCTTATTCCTGGAGAAAGCCAATGATTTCCTGTAGTACTTCCTCTAAAGGTGGGGCATTGTGATATTTTCTCCATCCCCACCAACATATCAACTTGTTCTGTCATTATGCAGGTCTTGTTTAGGACAACCGTATTATTACATTTTCATGAGTATTGCTTCCCTGTTATGTATAGAAAATACTATTTAGTTGCAGAGAGCCTATTCTTCTCTCCCTTGAACTTTAGGCATAAGAGTTGCAGTGTAGATTTACCAATTGGGGCTAGGCACCGTATGGTCACATAAAAATTCTCTGCATTTTGGCCAATTGTGGATTTTTGGTATGATCATCATTTGTTGTAAAAATTCTTCTTTGAATGTGTCAAAACATCAGACAAATATGAAGAATAAAAATGTGTAGTACAGTAATACAAGTATTTATATCATCCAAACAACAGGACAGTAGAAAAACTAATGATTTTGGCTCATGTTTTCAAATCCCGTTTTAGTATTTAAGAGTGATTTTCATAAAAAAATTAAAAAGTGCTAAATTATAATTACAGGATTGCTACAATTTATCTCTAACTGCTTCCTATAATACTGCCATCTGGGAGTTGGAGAGATGGCTCAGTGGTTAAGAGCACCAACTGCTTTTGCAGAGGACCTGGATTCTATTCCCAGCACCCACATGGTGGCTAAGAACTGTCTTTAACTCCAGTTCCAGGGGAATACAACGCCCTTTTCTGACCTCCATTGCATTGCACAGCATGGGTGCACCAACCTACATGCAGACAGTACACTCATACACATAAAAAATAATAAATTAAAAAATTAAAAAAATACTGCCTTCTGAAAAGCAGAGCTGTCTATATTTTACAAGTCGATTAAAATTTCCAGGTGTTTATCAAACGGTTCTGGGCTATCTTATGCTTATACTCATATGGTCATGAAATATTTCAATACATGCAATATATCTTTTATAAAGTAGTCAAAACTTTCCAAAAGTTAAACTCTGTACGACTGTTGTATTATTCGTGGGCACCACTTAATATTTTTGAAAAATTAGAAAATAATATGAGTCACTGCATCTTAGGTTTTTAAAAACTACACAAAACAGCCAACAAACAGTAGGGGGGAAAGAAGCAATCTAGACATTCACTGAAGCCTGACGGAAATAAATGAGAGAGGTACATGGGAATATCAATGTCACGCTTAACATTGCAATCCTTCAATAATAAATGAGAGGAGAGCTGTAGAGCCTCAGTTCTGATTCTTAGGTGTTTTATTAATGTACGTTTAAATTGTTTTTCTCCTGCTGGGTATAGGTAGTAATAGAAGTGCACAGAGGGTAAAAAAAATCTGTTGTGTAAGTGCAATTAGAAAGTCTTGAGCAATAACTGTGCTCTGAGTATTTCAGTCACTTGGGAAATTTTGTTATTCATCACATAAGAAAGGAAACTACAGAAAATAATTTGATTAAAAGTATAATTTTTTTGGGAAAGGAAACAGAATTCATGTAGTAAATCTGATCAGATGCTTTTGGCATCCAAAATGCAAGACTTGTCTGTCATGTTTAATTATTTGTCCTTAATGCCAAGTACATGAAAGTTTTAAAACCATTTGTGACATGAAAGGAATCTTTTGACATATAGAGAAGTTAATATACCAATAAACAATAAATATAAGAGAGACCCTGGAAATGATTATTTCAACCACAGTGAGAAGAGATTTGGTCAAGACAGGCAAGCATGGGGAATTTTTTAGTACCTGGGATACTAATTGGCTTGGAATATGTACATATCCTTCTTCCAATGATGCACTTATTAGCCTGGGATTCTTGTCTGCACATGTATTCCATTCGGAACAATGCATCTTGTAACCAGTTAGCAACCTAGAAACTAGAACACCCACCTGCATCCAGCTGCATAGAAATTCCAGTTGGAACTATGGAATAAGGTTTCTTTTAATTTTTTATTTATTTTCTATGTGTATGAATGTACTGTCTGCATGTAGGTTTGTGCACCCGTGTCGTGCAACGCCGCGGAGGTCAGAAGAGGGAATAAGATTTTATTCTCCTTATAATGAACATCAATTTTAGACACATTCTATTCGATCATACTTCAGTATTCAAGGTGGGAGGGTAAGGTTTCCAAGATGGTCTTAAGTAATTTAGGTGAATGCACAGTAAGACAAACTGCTCTCAAAGAAATAAAATTTTAGGGAGAATCCCCTATTTACCATCCTATGCCTGTATCCAATATGATTAAAATCAGACACATTATGAGAAGGAGCATGTGAAGTGAGTAAAGGATTTCCCCAAATTGTAGCCTGGCAATCAAATCAGTGAACTTTTGCATCATGATCGTTAACAACTAAACTCCTCCTTATCTTGAATCCCATCATGGGAAAGTTAAACAATAACTGGATTTCTTGAGTATTCACACTCATAATATGACCCAGTGTTACTCTTGAAACCATGTTTCTGATCTGTATTCTTGCTTTGCTTTTGAGTAGTTTCCTTGATCCCTTGCATTTAATTTCTGTCAACTGCTTTTCCTAAGATTCACACCTTTGCCTATACTCAGCTCCTTTTTTTTACTTACTTCTCCAGTCCTCTTTGGTTATATGTCCATGGATAACGTTAGAGAATTGAAAAAATACGTTTGGCTAGTCTTCAGGTATTTGTATTAGTAGTGTTTATTGTGGATCCCTGATTAACATAAAACACTGTCAAACGGGTATCATGCCTCCAATTGCCATCCCATTAATTCAAACAAGAAGTATTTTTGATCATCTGAGATGGGCCAGACACTTAAAGAAGGAATCGAAGGACTATGAGAATAAATTAGGTAATATCTCTACATATAAGACATATTTGAGTAGAGTTATAAACAGTAACAAAAATAAATATGTAATATATTTTCAGGAAGCAGATATATTCCATGAAATTATAAGAGATAATGTCATGGGTGTTGAAGCCCAATCTCTCTTGCCATGATATTTCGAATAACCTATTTACATAAGATTTGCAGAGGATTATCAGAAGTTGTACATGAAAGTAGAGACCTGAAGAGAATAAGAAAGTACATCATGGGAAGGCCTGCAGACCTTTAAGTTGTGAGATGTTAGTCTAGGTGAAGCTGAGATTCATTACAGGGAAATGTGTTCTGCACTGATCTATTTAGACTATGAAAAAAAAATACAGCAAAACAATACAAAATAGCTTGATCTTTGTCTCTGGACCTATCTGTGATAAATTAAGAGAAAAAGGGTTACCAAGGTCAGATTAGTCAGGGGCTGAGGATGTGTCCCCCATCCTGCCAATAAAAACATAACTGTAAAATTCAGTTAAGGACTCTAGAAGATACTGCATAACTAAGAAAAAAGTGAAATTTTAGGGGTAGGAAAGCCATGAACATCTATCTCCTCATCACATCCATTCTTTTGGTTAATAAAATCTCTATATAGCACTCATTAAGGTCAATCACAGAAAACCAATAATTTGGAGATATTGGACATTAGAGAACAGTGTTTCTCCTACTGAAAAATACTAAGTATAAACAACATGGTAAGTAGTAGACTTCATAAACCTTCATGGTTAAATAAGATAGTATAAAAGAGCTAGAATTTTGATAATAAACTCTATATTCTTGTACATTTACAGGAAAGGAATATAATCTAAGAGATATGATTATTTTCAGAATCTTATGAACCAAAGCAAAAGCTGTATATTTGTGTAGGAAGTAATCAGTGTTTTATATTCTGTAATCACTCCACCAAAACACTTATATTCAACTGAAATTAAACATATGTGCATTTGAGAGAATGTGGCATCATATAATACAGTCAAGCTCAATACATAAGAAAACAATATTGTAGTTAGTCTCCTGTATTAGTATTTAATTATTAAAAATAATCAAATTATGTTTGAAAGCTTTTTACCTCCATCATGCCAACAGCACAGTTGATAAAACATTAGTCAACTTAGGAAATGTATGTGGAAATCATGCCAGTCTTCTAAATTCTACAGCTTTATCAAAACAGAATAAACTTGACAGTATAAATTCCTACTTTGAAACAAATACTTGAGTTAGCTTTATGCTATTTTAAATGCAAGGACAACTCTTCTGAATCCATTTGATTAAAGGATTCAACAGGCGTAGACAAAAACTGTCCTTTGATTTTAGACCATTGACAATCAAATTTACCATCACCATAACCAATATCAAGTTAACAAATTGAATGATACATTAAATTGCATGACAGAGATTAGTTTCCCCATACCTCTAATTAAGAATCGGATTTGGAAAATCCAAATTCTCTTTCCTAGGAATGTTTGAGATCATACTCATCATATAAGTCAATCATGTAAAAATGTGTAAGTTGTTATACACAAAGCACCTGTACATTTGTGTATTTATGTTTATATATTGCATTTATCTTAATGTGTTTATATGAATATATGGAGACATATGCATCTTAATCTGATTCAAGAATTTTAAGATCTGGTATACAATTGTTAAATATTTGCTTAGGAAATGAATGAAAAAATGTACTTTCATGCTGAAGTACACAGTCTGAGACAGATTTTTCTGATCATTAATGAGAAAACAAATTTACAATCCCTGCAATTTTTAAAATTATATAATTATATATGAGAGTATTCATAGTCATGAATAAATTTATTCTGTTAGATGATAAAACACAAATAAAATCTAAGAATATACAAGTGTAACTTTGGATGAGTCTTAAAAATTAAAAGGAACCTGACATGGCAGCATGTGCCTTTAATCTCAGCACTCCAGAGGTAGAGGCAGGTGGATCTCTGTGAGATACAGGCCAACCTCATTTCTATAATGAGTCCAGCTGGGACTACAGGGAAACACTGTCTCAAAAAGACAGACAACCAAAAAAAAAAAAAAAAAGAAAGAAAAAGAAAAAGAAAACAAAAGAAGACAAAACTCATTTCTGATGATAATAAATGAGATCTTCTGAAAGAACTGGGATATGAAGTCCTATTGAAAAGGTGAAAATGTCACATAAGTTTATTTTTCCTCTGCTACAATATAGTACTGCTATTGGGCCTAATAATTTTAATTGTTTAGTGGTTTAATTATACAGAATATGTACTTTGCCTCAAATAAGTTGCATTAACAACATATTGCAGGTACAGCTACAAGAAGGCAGCTCACATTCCTATAACTATGAGTAACCAGGAGAATGCGATCACATTTACCTTAACTGCTAATAATCATAGTAGTAAGATGAAGTCTTGATATAGTTGTTGTACTATAATCCTTTTAATTTTGAAATTTCTTTTTATCATTGTTAGAATGAAGCTTTTGGCCAAGCTTATTCCAAAAGGTTTTCTCTGTTCTGTAATTTTATGATTGATTTTGATATTTAAAAAACTCAATTCTTTGATTTTTGTAATTGAAAAGTGACCATAGTATATGGCTCTAGTTTCTTATTTACATTGAGTTGGCTACCATACAAACCATCTCTCCTTGTCACTGTCCAAAGGCCTCATTTTGTTGTTTAGGAATTGGATTGTTTTTTTGTTGTTTGTTTTTTTGTTTTTGTTTTTTGTTTTTAAATTATTTTTATTTATTATATTTTAATTTTCTATGTGTATTAGTGTACTGTCTGCATGCAGGTTGGTGCATGTGCAATGCTGTAGAGGTCAGAAGAGGGCGTTGGAGTCCCCTGAAACTGAGGTCTAAAGATGGTTCTTAGCTGCCATGCTGGGTGCTGGAAAATGGAACCAAGTCCTCTACAAGAGCATTGAGTGCTCTTAACCGCTAAAGCCATCTTTCCAGCCCTTTTTATTTTATTTTATTTTTATTTATTTATTTTTAAATTAGTTTTTTATTGATGCTTTGTGCATTTATACATTTTTTCCAATTCAGTTCAGGCTTATCTTCCTTTTCCCCCCCCCAACCCCACCCCATCCCAGATCATGCATTCTGCCATAACTGTCCTGCATCTTTCTCTCAGTTTTTTTTTTTTTCCATTTTTAGCTATAGTGATAATCCATGAGTACAAGCACCCTTCATGCAAAACCTATCTGTAGGCTGTTGTGCCCAAACACCTACAGCCCCACCATCAGTGGGGGGTGACAGGTTGTTTGTTCAATTGGATTGTTTTAAAGATTGTAACTGGTTCTATAAAACCTCTCTCTTGGAGGAATAACTCAAGTGGATGCCACAAGCATATGTCCTAGTGATTAGGAGATGTTATAAGCCACGTAAGAACTTTGTCGCCTTATAGAGAAACCACAGTTTGAGGATTAGCATACCATCCAAGCATCTGTGTCTATGCTCACAGTTTAGCTTGACATAATAAATAGTACTGCTTAAATGCCTGTACATCCAATAGCTTGTGCTTTGTTAGTATGACTAAAAAGGGTATCACTGGGAAAGCTGTCAACCCATGAAGGGAAACAACCTGAACAGACTAGAGTCCAAAATGACAACTCCAAAGAAATTAAACTGTTTTCTTCTCACCCACTTGTACCCCTTTCCCAAAGCCCAGGGAACAAACTGCGGAAGAGGAGGCGTGGTAGAATGTAAGGGCTGTGGAGAGATAGGGGTGAATCAAGAGACTACAGGAACATAGTCTGGACTCCTAATTGATCAACATGCCTGTGCATACAAGCTTCTCCAACTGGACTATGGGAACGTTGGGTTGTTTAAAATTTGGACATAGATACTTGCAAAATGCACCAATTACTTAATTGTATGACAAACTAAGTAACATCAATGTTATCTGCAAACAACTGTGTCATTATATTGTAGAATCCCTTAAAAATAAATA
Organism: Rhizomys pruinosus; assembly: GCA_009823505.1. Classification (NCBI taxonomy): domain Eukaryota; kingdom Metazoa; phylum Chordata; class Mammalia; order Rodentia; family Spalacidae; genus Rhizomys; species Rhizomys pruinosus. The sequence continues at coordinate 240,612 of VZQC01015682.1, forward strand.
AAAAAATAAAAAATAAAGTTAGAAAACTGAATAGCAACATTGAATACTATAGAAATGCACTTTGCTCAGTAATATTTGAGTTGTTTCAATATTAAATTATCCATTTGGTTGTTACAGAAAATCCTTAACTGTAATTGATGGTTGTTGCTGTAATAGTATATTGCCTGTATTTCTACCTCTAGTAATGGGCTTTATGTGATAGATTTAAATATCTTCGAGCCTGGGCAAGTGCACAAGCCTTTTTAAAAGGAAACATGGTTTACTTTCACAAAACTGATCAGATTTGAGAGATTGTTAATGCCCTTGAAGTGTTTTTTGTGGGTGTGAAACAAATGGTGAGAATTTGAATTGTTCCCTTATTATAGTATTGAAATTAAGTCTGCTTAATCTATCAAATCATGTTCATGCCCTGATTTTATATACTTGTATCTATCATTAAACATTGTGATACTTGAAAAAAAACTAAGTTAATTGGAATGCTCCTTAGGAACTTTGAATCTTTTCTATAAGAGATGGGTATATAACAATAAATTATATAAAAATTAAGTAGTCTATTTTAAAATCCACTTAAATATAACTAATCAGTGTTTTAAACCAAGATATAGAAACATTTAACACTTTCAATCCAGAGAGTACACTCAATGAACTGGAACAAATATTATACCAGTAATAAAACTTAACAAAAATCTAAATAAGATTTATACCCAAAGATATATAGTTGGTTTGGCTCAAATGAGATTGAAAGAAGCAAATCCAGAAGTAATTCAACTTATGCTACAATGGGAAAAAAGTAGTGATGGTATCAAGTTAATAATACAGACACAATTAGATGAACAACATTGAACAACCGTGATAGAAATAATAATAAATGATAATACTGCAATTTCTTTAGTTCAGATGTACCAGCATGTGACATTGCAACGAACATATTGCACTCATCTATCATGATCCATTCTTAATATAATTCTACTAAGTTTATTCTCATTTTATAAATTAAAAATGCCTCATGATGTTCAGGCTACCTGAAGATTTGTATAAGTCCAGAATTTTTGTCCTTGAATCCAGCATAAAATGAGCATCTCTACACAAACATGGCTCTGATGATTGCAGAGTATTAGTCTCTAGCTTTGCATGATTAAGAATACTGATGATGCATGTAAATAATTTTTTGCCTTTAGCAATTCTTTAGTTGAGCCCTGTGTTCACACGTCCTTCTATGTTTCCAACATGACTAGTGATATGTCACAATTATTTATTTAAATAAATTTCGTCTTAATTTTTACTCCATTTTTTTCTTTGAGTGGCATATTCTGTTGTCTTAAAAAGATTAAGCCAAGAAACTTTTCTAGTTTGTTAGTAACATGTTTTTTTGCATTCATTAAATTTGGGGGGGGGGTTGATGTCTATTTTGCAAAATACCAGAACTCTAAATTTTACAGTAGGCACCTGCACTTGTAATATGAAAATGAATTTTAGCCACTAAGGTACATGACGTAGTTTGGTTGTAAAATACTAGTTATGTAAATAAATTCTTAGAAGAAAATAATTTTATATTTCCTTCCATTTTATTTGATTGTCACCAGTTTTATCTCACAAGTTTGTGCGTATGGTTTTCAGAGTTTTATTTTTTCTTATTGGGCACCTTTGTTTTAGATTTTCTATTTTCATTGTGCCCTATAGTCATTCATATACAGATCAGTAGAGATCTACCCTTCTAAATTGATTATCTCTGTACTGAATAATATTTTAATCACAATGAATTTGTGCTCTCTACTAGACAATAAGATTCCAGAAATGAGTTAGAAATCTCCTCAACAGTGATTATTGTCTTCTGTAGTATTACCTGAAATAAATTAGTTAAAATCTAATATCACTTGAAACATTGGACTTCAGAATTTCAGTTCTTCTCGAATCTAACTAGTATCACGAAAACACTAAAAGGTTTTGAAATATTGGATGCATAATAAAGCCTTATTTGATTTTTTAATCCATAGAAACTCAAATTTACTTGATCAGAGCTCTCTCTCTCCTTCTCTCTCTCTCTCCCTTCTGCTCTTTCTTCCCTAGCATTAATTTTAACATTTAAAATTAAATTTTAAGTTAGTGTACATTATGGCATTATATGAACATGTTTTCTTATTCACAGCATTCCTCCACTACCTTCCACCGTCCCCCTCAGCATTCATGAAACATGCATTCTATTACCCTCTCTTTCCCCCTTCCTCTTCCATAAGATATCTTGTTCCTCTCCATGATCTTCTGATTAGTTTTTTGACACATGTATATAATGATGCATATATTATTATTTAAATTTAGATTATTTATATAAGAGAGGAAATGAGTTATCTGTCTTTCTTAGTCTGGCTTATTTCCCTTAAAAGAAGTTTAATATTTCTAAAGACATGAAATTTCATGAAACAAACATTAGGAATGCTGCTACATTGGAAAGAAAATTTAAATGATAAAAAATAAATGAGGTGGAATATTTTCTCCCCTCAGCATCAGATCAGGGTCAAAAATTTTACTCAAAACCTAGATTCTTTTTGGAGGACTTGTAAGAAAATATCTGTAGTATTGTTTATCAAAAATATTGTTATGTTGTCACTACTGCTATGAGTACATATGTGTACACACCCAGCTGCTTGGAAGAATCTGTACCTTGTGGTCATAAACCTCCTCTGGCCCTTTCTATCAACTCTTACACAATGACCCCTGAGCATTTCGAGTTTTGATATAGGTGTTTTATTCAGAGATAAACACACTGCAACCTTTTGTTCTCTGCACATTAGCCAGTTGTGATATTCTCTGTTAGCCACCATCATATACAAGTCACACATAAGCTCAAGCCAGACAAAATACCAGAATAGGAGTGGTGAAGTGGATAGGAATTCCCAACCTTAGCTCAGCAACAAGTGGGGACTGATATCTGTTGGGAAAGGGAGAGGCAATTTTCTTTAACTGTGTGATAGGATAAACAGGGTTCAGTGGATGGACCTACACTAAAGGAAAATTGGGGCTACGAGTTTGACTCTGTAGGCTTTTAAAACATGCATGTGTGCACAGACACACACACAGTCACACACACATTATGTACATATATATAATATATATATATATATACATATACAATGAAGTGAATGAAATTGAGCAGAGAGAGTTTTTTGAGGTAGGATGTAGATATGGGAGACAGTCTATTTATGATTAAAATATAATGTATGAAATTTGAAAAAATTTAATAAAAATCTTGAAATACTGATATGAAGTAATTAGATTTTCACTTTTAAACCCATGAGCGTAAAACGAAGCACTAAAGGGGACCAGGGGAGTAATAGGAGACAGGTATTATCAAGGGGAAAAATGGAAATACTTAAACTAAGGAGGAAGAAGGGATGTTAGAGAGGGAGAGAGAGTGAAGTGATAAATAAAACTTAGGTGACATATAAAGCCAGATGAAAGGAAAATGTATTAACTCAAACCTACCCTGAAAATACACATACAGTATTTGAGTATATGTTCATGTGTATATTTGAAGGCTGTATAGCAAGGAACAGAGTGCCAGACAGGAGAGTTAATGGTCAGGGTAGTCCAGGAGACTCTCAAATTATCACAGGGTATTGCTGTATCCTTGGATTATCACCCAGAACTTAAAGGTAAGACCCTCTTGCTGAAGGCAGGACATGCTTTAGAAACTGGACTTCAGTCAGTGGTGATGAAACTGATCTGGAAGCTTTCTCCCTGAAGACTAGCATTCTCTGCTAAAGGAGAAAAATCAAACAATAGTCCAAACCAGCTGTAAAGACTAATAACCACAACGATTGACATGACTAACTATTTCTATTGATTCGGAAGTGGTACATTTATCTAGGGGCTAGTCAACAGCTATTTAATTGAATGTAACCTCTCTCAATGGGATGGAACTCACAGGTGGCACTCTAAATATACTAAGGGAAGAGGGGGTGGAAAGAGTTAAGATCCAGGACTGATGAATGTCATAAGGTATCAGAGGCTTTCCAGGTTCTGAGAACTTACTCAAATGAACATGCAACAATGGTGATAGCATGCCAGATATGCATGCCAATGCAATCAGCCAAAGATACAGAATAGCACTGGAGAAATAGGCAAAAGGCCCCAAGTCTTACCCAGGAACCACTGACAACTGATTGCTTTGAGGTGAGGGAGAATAGATTTTTAAGGGAGAAATTCTAGATAGCCTGACTAGACACCAGTGGATGATCTTGCACCAGGAGATATCTAGATATAAATGTCTGATTGTATAGAACTTAACATATATGACAGAATACATGAAATGTGGTGGGGGCATGGATGAAGGAGGATTTCTAAATTTAATTGGTATATATTATATGAAATGCACAAAAACTCAATAAATATTTTTAAAAACATAGTGATGTAAAAATAAATTTAAAAAAGGATGCTCACATTTAAAACTAATCTTTATTTTCTTTTATTTTGTTTTGGGTTTTATTTGTTTGTTTGAGGCAGAGACTCCCTGTGATCCCAGCTGGTAGTAAACTCACTATATAGATCAGGTTGTCCTGGAAATCACTTATGTACCCCAGGCAGGCCCTTGTCTCACAGAGATCGACCTGCTTCTGCCTCCAGAGTACAAGTGTTAAAGGTATGTGCAAATACATGAATCTTAAAAGCATTTTTTTTAATTTTTTAATTTTATTTTATTTATTTCGGTATGTGTATCAATGTACTGTCTGCATGCAGGTTTGTGCACCTGTGTCGTGCAATGCCGCGGAGGTCAGAAGAGGGTCTCGGATTCCCCTGAAACTGGAGTTCTCCTGGAATTGGAGTTTCAGACGGCTCTCGGCCGCCATGTGGGTGCTGGGGATCGAACCCGGGTCCTCTGTAAGAGCGGTCGGTGCTCTTAACCGCTAGGCCATCTCTCCAGCCCCTTAAAAGCAATTTTTATAAGGATCATAAGGTTGACAATTGACAAGTGGGACTTTATTAAACTCAAAAGTTTCTGTACAGCAAAAGAAACAGGAAAGTGAAGAGAAAACCCACAGAGTGGGAGGAAACTTTCACTGCTGATACATCTGACAGAGCATTAACTTCCATAATATATAAACTACTCAAAAAACAAAGGGGTAAGAAAACAAATGACTCACTCAAAACATGTAGTAAAGAGCTGAGCAGAGTCTTTAAAGGCGAGGAAATAGAGATGGCTGAGAAACATCTTAAAAAATGTTCAACATCATTAATAATTAAGTAAATACAAATTAAAACCACTTCAAGATATCATCTCACCCTGATAAGGCTGGCAAGGGTCAAGAAAAAAATGATAATAAATGCTGGAGAGAGTGTGGGGAAAGGGGGACACTCATCCACTGCTGGAGAGAATGTAAATTTATACAATCACTGCAGAAAGAAGTATGGAGAACCCTTAAAAGACTCAAAATGAGCCTACCACCTGACCCAGACATACCACTCCTGGAAATATATCTATCAAACTCTTCCTACCACAGAGATACATGTACAGCCATGTTTATTGCAGCTCTCTTCACAATAGCACAGAGCTGAAACCAACCCAAATGCCCCTCAACCTACGAGTGGATAAAGAAAATGTGGTACATCTATACAATGGAGTTCTATGCAGCAGTAAAGAAAAATGACATCATGAAATTTGCAGGATTTGAAATGGATTGAACTAGAAGATTTTATGCTAAGTGAAGTAACACAAACCCAGAAAACCAAAAGGCGAGGGGCTGGAGAGATGGCCTAGCAGTTAAGAGCGCCAACTGCTCTTGCAGAGGACCCGGGTTCAATCCCCAACACCCACATGGCTGCTGAGAACCATCTGTAACTCCAATTCCAGGAGAACTCTAGTTCCAGAAGAATCCGACACCCTCTTCTGACCTCTGCGTCGTTGCATGACACAGGTGCACATACCTACATGCAGACAGTACATTCATACAAATAAATAAATAAATACATAAATTAAAAAATTAAAAAATAATCAGGAATAATAAAGCTCAGTTTATATGTATGATTAAAAAAAAAAAAAAGACGAATGGTATCCCTTATCTGTGGATGCTAGTATCAAGTACCTAGTTGTAAGGCAAACTGAACAATGTTAAAGCTATATTCCTCATGATCTAAAGACAGCTATGCTCTTGCAATGTGAATCCTTAAGCAGATTCTAGAGCTGACCGAACATTTATTTTTCAGACCTTGGATTTTTGGTACATGATGGAGGGTTTGTGTGCATCTTTTAGAGCAATATGGGAGTAAAATGGAAAGATGCAAATCAAGAAATATGCTATGGAAATAACATACAGTTTGTTTCCAAAGGATACAATCTTAACATAGGTGCAGTGTAATAGGCTGGTGCAATTTAGCCTTTCTGGGTGCTAACAACCATACTTAACGCCCATACCAATTTGGCCGAGGGACCTAAGGGATAACTTTGTTCCTTGCCCTCAGAGGTCAATGAAGTCTTAGGGGATTATGCATGGAGGCACCTCTTGAAATGTCCTGCAAATGTGGGTCACCAGTCTTCCTGTTCAGAGAGGTCCTCGAGAGCCACTGATGGGACTTCAGCCAGTGTCCATTCTAAAGAGAGGAAAATCTACTCATGCTTCAGAATAGGAAGCCTGGTCTAGAAAGAACTGCTTTTGTCCTCGAGTGGATGGAACTGGTGAATGAAAGCTGAAAGAAGCCAGGGGCTCCCACCCTTCTCTCCTCTCCTTCAAAAAACCTGGAGAGATCCCTGAGGACCAGATCCTCAACTGACCTTGAGAAAACAAAAACCTTGGTTAATCTTGGCTAACTGTGTGGCCTTAAGCATCCAAAAGGAAAGTACAACCAGATACAAATAATCAGTAAGTCCAGAGAAACTGCACTGCAGACATAGAACTTGAGATCTTAGTAAAAAGACAAAAAGAATAAAGAGAGAATACAGTTGTTTGTCCTATCTCCAATTCTAACTGGAAAGTGCATCTACTCTGCGACTACCACTGCTTTTGGCACTCCTCAAAGACAAGAGACATACCTTTTTAACCTCCTAATATGGACTGAGGACTCATGTCTCTCCAAGAATCCCCCCAACCTTCAATGCCAGATAGGGACTACTGAGATACCCAGCTTGTGGACTAAACAGCTAAGGGGATGTGAGCCTCGTCAGAGTGTAGACTGCCATTGTTGGACTACCTGGGATGTATCATGGAGGCCAGTGCAGGAGGATGGAGACAGGCTATGTGCTTACTGGACTCCATTTTGGGGGACCATGGGGGGGAAAGATCCCAATGTGAGCAAAAGTGCAGGATTGATGCTTGTTTGAGGTTGCTAAGGAGGAACCTTTGAGCACTTCCTTAAGGAAAACATGACATCTTTTAGGGAAGAAAAACAATCTTCCAATTCAAGTGATATGTGTATGTATGTATGTATGTATATATGTATGTATGTATATATTCATATATATAACTATGTATATATGTGTATATAATGTAGCAATACAAGTTGGAGATAACAATAACAAAAGAACTGAAAAAAAACTCTGGAAAGACTTAGAAAAAGATGCAGGACATTTATGGCAGAGTGCAGGGACTTGGGTGGGATGGGGGCATGGAAAGGGAAGCAACTCTAGATTTGATCAAGAAATGATTTATGACCTATAGAAAAAGTTTAATACTGCTACTACTACTACTACTACTATTAATAATAATAATAATTGAAAAATGTAATTTTTAATGTAGCTCATTAAAGTTTTGTGAAAACTTTAATACAATTCAGGAAAAATTCATGTATCTCCTGAATATTTTTAGTTTTAATATTGTGAAAGTAAATTAAATTAATTATTTCAAAAATTATTTGTCATATTTGTGCAATTTCAGAATTTCTAGACCAATTTTTCCAACAATTTATTTCCATAGTACTCTTCTTATATATAGCTGTACTGTTACAGGTAGCTAATTTTCACATTAAAGTTGTACAATTTGTCTACAATATGTAGATGACATATGAGCCTTGCCAAAGTTAAGTAAAATGGAAAGATCTGAGTGCTCTCTTCAGGCCCCATACCTGAGCAGTGAGTTAAATGCTAATGTCCTCTGCATACCCTAGAATTGGATGGAAGACAGTCTGTCCTGATCTACCACATCAACCTAGTATTTTGTTTGTCAAAATGAATGGTATTTACACTGTTCTAAATAGTGAAATAGATGATATTTTCCCATAAATAGTATAAATCTAATTTTAAAATTCAGATATAATTCTATAAAAATGGCCACCACTATATTTTTGACTATTATTTTATTAATCCAAGTTACCATGAATTGGCTGTTTTGTGTAAATCAAATGTTTTCATAAGAAAATAATTTCTAGTTTCAAAACTTCAAAAGATATTTGGTACTATAATTTACTGCATTTTATAGGTATCACACTAGAATCTGCTATCATATTCTGCTTTTTGTATTAATTTTGCTCATAATTGTGTAGACCAATAATAAAATAGCATTAAATAGCAATTCTAATAATATCAGCTGGCATATCCTCAAGGTCAGTTTAAATTATTTATGACTGAGAAAATTAGTATAGACTTTATGATTTGTGTAGCTGTCTTTCATGTATATAGGCTAAGTAGCCCTTGAGTTTTTCTAGGTACTTAATATTTCTAATTACCAGAAATATCATCCCATAAAATTGAGTGTAAAGAAAAATTGCAGTGATATATCTTCCTTCCATTCTTGTCCATTTATTCCTTTATTCACTCTATTAATATATATTGGAGGTCTACATGTTACTTAGCACTACACTAGGTAAGAAGCTGAGCAGAAATCTGAATAAAACACAGAACTCATATTAAAAAAACTACTGAATAATAAAAAGAACCTAAAACTGAAACAATGAAACATCTGGGACACAATACTAAGGGAAAATGAAGAATTACAATAACACAAATATGGAAATAATAAAGAATGTCATCAAGCTAAATATATCTCCAACAACCCAGCATTAAAAGGATGAATAAATTTAAAAGTACACTCCTGGATCTATGTAGAAAAGATAAATTCTTCTTAATTGCCATTCTTATTTTACGGAAGTTTTCTCAAAAATTTGTTAAGGCTATGCTCTAAAATTTGAAATTTTAAGAATAATGCACCATTCATTTTCACAAAGATGTTGAAGCCCTCAATTGCTGCAAGGCTCCAACAAAAATTGTGTCCTTTAATCATGAGGACTGGCTCAGAAAATTATTGTTGATGTCTCAGATGTTTTCATATTTCACAACAGAAAAGATCAGAATTGTATACTATGTACAATGCAATAAATGGACCAAATTAAAAGGTATAGGAGGGTATGATGGTGCTTGCTTTTAATCCCAGCATTCAAAATGCAGGGGCAGTTGATCTGTGTGAGAATGAGGCCAGCCTGGTCTACATAGTGAGTTCTAGGCCAGCAGGAGCTACAGGGAGTCTCTGTCTCAAAATGGCCAGGAAAAAGTAATTTCAAAATAAGCAGGGCTGTGACAACTAATCACGATTTTTAAAATTTGGATTGGATTAAGAAATGTCTAAAATATTAGGAATGTACAGCTTTGAGTTTTTGTCTATGGGGAGATTTACACAAAGGAAATAGAAAGAGCAGTGGATGGCACAATTATATGCTGCCCACATGTGGTTTGAGATCCTAAACTGAATAAAAAAAGGAAGAAGTGAGGGGGATTATGATCTTTTTTTTAACTTTATTTATTTCTGTATGTGTATGAATGTACCGTCTGCATGCAGGTTTGTGCAACCGGGTCGTGCAATGCCGCGGAGGTCAGAAGAGCGTGTCGGATTCCCCTGGACCTGGAGTTCTCCTTGAATTGAAGTTTCAGATGATTCTCGGCCTCCATGTGGGTGCTGGGGATCAAACCCGGGTCCTTTGTAAGAGCGGTCGGTGCTCTTAACCGCTAGGCCATCTCCCCAATTATCTTCAGATATAGACTGTAACCCCAGAATATATTCTCTGAAACCATGAGCCCCAATAAACCTCTCATTGCTTAAATTGCTTCTGTTAGGTATTTTGTCATTGCCATGAGAAGGGTAACTAGTATGACGGCTTACGTAACTTTTTATTTCTCACCTATGTGCCAGGATGCATTCTAATATAGAACTACATTTTCACTGGCTCAGAGACAGCAGAAAAAATGTGAAATACAAATTCTGAATTTTTTTACCTCATTTAAGAATATCTGTGTGTTTATATAGTACTAATAGTGATGCATAAGAATAGCTTTATAAATTACAGGTTCTTGAGTTACCACAATTAAAAATACAGACTTCTTTTCTGGTTGTCATTTCACCGAATTTTTTTTAAATATCATGAAAGCCTAAATAGGTCACCTCAATTATAACAAATCAAATTTCCCTTATAGAACTCTAAATCTTAGATACAAATGCTTTGTTCTTACACTTGCATGAATCAAATGTGCTATGGGCCTCTATATTTTAACTGCATCCAGCATTCATTGCCTAGGATTCTGTTCAGTCATAATTGCAAGCAACTAAGAGCAGAGCCTTTCATAACTCATAATCAGTAGAAGATGATTTTACACAAAGCGATCAAATTAGATAGTTCAGCAACAGGATTTATCAGCATATCTCTCACAAAACACAGATGGTGGTCTTCAACTCAGAATCAATGAAAAAGAGACAAAAAGAAGCACTGAAAAATAAGTTGGATGGAGAAGTGTTGAAAATAAAGGTGAGGTTGTGTATATAGTATATGGGAGGGGATAGGGAATAGATTGTGAGCTTGTATAGCTAAGCTAATCAATACAAATAGAGCTGAAGCAGAGATACTCATTTGTCAATCTGCATAATATTCCTTGACAGAAAATGACTGGCACTGGCATTAACAATTAAGTGACTTCATAAAATAGTGCACAACCAAATAACTTTGCTCAGTTTATGATTCATTGGGCTCTTTGAATAAAAAAATACTGTATTTCATTAAAGATTCTGTAATTAGGAGGAAAATATGAATTATATGAAGAAATCATTCACATTTAATAGGGGCAGAGACAAAACATGTGCAGCATTTTGATGAGTCACAATAGGCAATTTTTTGATATTTGGGAAGTCTAGAAAAAGATAGGTTTGGGGCTGGAGAGATAGCCTAGCGGTTAAGAGCACCAACTGCTCTTGCAGAGGACCCGGGTTCGATCCCCAGCACGCACATGGCAGCTGAGAACTGTCTGTAACTCCAATTCCAGGAGAACTCCAGTTCCAGGGGAATCCTAGATTCTCTTCTGACCTCCGCCGCATTGCACGACATGGGTGCACAGACCTACATGCAGACAGTACATTGATACACATAAAAATAAATACAATTTTTTAAAAAAGATAGCTTTGGAAGATTGAGGTCCACAGTGAGACAATCATGGACGGAATCCACACTGACACTGTCTTTTGTAAAGACACTTAGGAGTATTCTTGATAAATGAATGACAAACCAGAGAGGAGCGATAGTAGAGATAATAGTAAGAATATTTTTTTGAGATTTTTATTGAAGTTATGTGCATTTCATACATAATTTGTCACTCATTCCCATCCACACTCATCTCCCCTTCCATGCTCCTCACCCGACCTAAGTTCATGCACCTTGCCATTCCTGCCCTGTATCTTTTTCTGATTCTTGTCAAAGTTTATCAAAGCAGAGGATTATTGTTCTTGGGGGAACTTTATTGTTTCAGTCCATTCCCTGTCCCAGTTACTCTGCTATTGTAGTTCCTTCCAATCTGTATTACTTCAACATATGCATATATATAGGCCACACATATATTAAATTTATATCATCTGTACACAACCTATCATTTGCATACCATATTTCAGGATTCACATTTTTCTTTTTAAATTTATATTATTCTAAAATGTGCTTACATATGCTCCATCCATATACCAAGATTACAAAGTCTAAAAATAAGTGGTGGGTTAATCTGAGGGCTTGTTAAGGGATTTCCATTATAAGGGCACAGTTGCTTTCAGGGAAAGGGGTATATAACATTGATGTTGCTCAGTTTGCCTTACAATTTGGTGCTGGGTGCTAGCATCAACAAATGAGGGATACCATTCATCGTTTGCTTTTCTGGGACTGTGTTACTTCACTTATCATAATATTTTCTAGTTCCATCCATTTACCTGCAAAGTGCCTGATGCCATCTTTCTTTACTGCTGCGTAGAACTCCATTGTGTAGATGAACCTCATTTTCTCTGTCTACTCATTGGTTGAGGGGCATTTAGGTTGGTTTCAGCTCTTTGCTATTGTGAAGAGAGCTGCAGTGAACATGGCTGTGTATGTATTTCTGCGGTAGGATGAGTCTTCTGGGTATATACCCACAAGTGGTATGGCTGGGTTAGGTGGTAAACTCATTTTGAGTCTTTTCAGGGTTCTCCATATTGCTTTCCACAGTGGTTGTATGAGTTTACATTCCCACTAGCCTCACAACCTCTCCAGCATTTGGTATCATTTGTTTTCTTGAACCTAGCCAGTCTTATCGAAGTGAGATGATATCTTAAGGAGGTTTTAATTTGCAATTCCTTAATTATTAGAGATGTTTTAAAAGAGCAGTCTGGTGATAAAAGATGAGGATAAAGTAGACAACTTACATAAGAACAAGAAAACATAATGATAAAGCATAAGTGAACAGAGCATGTCAGTTTATGCTTGAGTTCTTATAAGGGTCTGTCTTAGTTAACACAAGACACCTGCATATTGGGAACACAAATTGAGGAATTCCCTCCATCCTATTGGCCTGTGGGCATGCTTATGGGGAAATTTTCTTGATTGATAAATCATATGAAAAGTCTCATCCCACTGTGTATCATCCCTAGTCCCTAGGCAGGTGAGCCTAGGATTTTTCTTTTCTTTTCTTTTCTTTTTGAATTCTACCAGAACTTTGTTTTATTTCATGCTTATATACTTTGATTATATTTACGAATTTTTTTTTTGTTTTTTTTTTTTTTTTTTTTTTGGTCTGTTTTTTTTTTTTTCTTTTTTTCTGTAGCCCCAGTTGCCCTGAAATTCGCGCTGTAGACCAGGCTGGCCTTGAACTCACAAAGATCCGCCTGCCTCTGCCTCCCAAGTGCTAGGATTAAAGGCGTGCGCCACCACACCTGGCTTATTTACTGAATTTTTAATGTGTCTCATACATAATTTTTCAGTCAGTTTTAATTGCCTTAATAATTGCTTCTCCTTTGGCACCCTTTGGCAGCCTTTGCCCCCCAACTGGAGTTCAAAAATATTGTGTCATTTGTGCTGGGGTCCATTGTGCCAAATTACTCTCCCCACTCATCTACTTCTCCGTGCCAGCTCATCCCCTGAGCTCTAGTCAGCCCATCTGGAGTTGAGTCCCTTTCCTAGAGAAGGACTGTAGAAATGAGTAACAGAGCTCAACCTTGGCTCAGGAAAATATTGGCAGCAATGTCAGTGGTTGGGTGAGGAAAACCCAGCCTTCTTTAGGAGCCTGGAATTTATAAGAAAGATAGTTGACTGTGAAGATATATCCAGGCTGTAGGCAGCATTCTGCATGATATCTGCTTTAGTTCTTACCTATTTGTTCCTGCTTGAATTCCTACATTAGGTTCCCTGGATGATGGGCTGTAATTTGTAAGATGAAATTATTACTTTCTTGACCCAGTTGGTTTTGGTCAGTGTTTTTTTTTTATCATTGGAAAATAAATCTGACTAAGATAGTATCATACCAACTTTTTGTACCACCAATGACCATTGGAGATGATACTCACCCACATAAATAGTGTTCATCCTGGAAATGCAACTCCTATATTTAAATATGCCTGACAATTTCCACCAATACATAATTCATGCATGCTATTGTCTAGGAGCCTTCAGGCTCTACTGTTATATTTCATCATATTTAGTTTCATATTCTACCTTTCACTTTAAAAACACTCTTTACTTTCCATTGTACTTAACCCTTTAATATTTAATTCCAATCTCAGTTCAATGACACGTATTACAACTGCTGTTATAAAAATCAATTAATCACCAAATAGCACACATGCCATGCCATGATCCCTTTCTAATCTTGTTTTTTGTGAGAATTTCATACCTGAATATTGTATTTACATAATTTCTACCCATCTCTTACTTCTCTAAATCTTCTCATGTCTTTCCAATGACCTCTCAACTTTGTGATCTCCCTCCTCATTTTTATTATTGTTAAAATATATATATATATATAGATATATATATATAGAGAAAATCTGGTAAGTCCATTAGTGGCTCTGGAGTGTTTATGTATTTAGGGGTGCTCACTTGGTATTGTAAAACTTATTATCATGGAATTCATCCCTGAATAAAACTGTTTGTCTCACAGTCAGCAACCATCCATTGCCGGCAACACTTTATCTATAGATGGGAACTTATGAAATTTCTCCTGTCTACATTTTCCTATTAACTGGGGCTGTCACTGTGAAGGTTTTGTTTAGGCGACCATATTATTACTATTTGATGGGTGCAGCTTCACTGTGATGTCTAGAAGACATTCTCTAGCAGCATATGTTTTCATGGCTCTTATAATCTTGCTGCATACTCTTTTGTGAGATTCCTTCCCTATAGGTTAAGTATAGGGGTTGTCTTGAAGATTTATCAAATACTGTTGGTTTTTATTTTACATTTTGCTGAGAAGTTTTTTTCTTATTTCTTTTTGAGCCTTTCATACATGCACAAAATGAAATATGACTGTTTGTATCCCCTTTACCTATTCCAATTCTCCCATGTCCCTGCAGCATGCTCCCTTTCAAAATTATGTATTTTCCTTTGTGTAACCCATTAAGTCGGGTTAGTGCTGACCATATATGCATATGTTTGGGGCCATCCCCTGGAGCATTGATATCTTTCCAATTTCCATACCTTCAAAATTAATGACTCTATATCCCCCAGCATCTTTCAAGTGCCAGTAGCTCCTCAGTATTGAGTAGGGCTTAGGGAAACCATCTACCTCATCTAGGCCTGGATTTTGGCTGGTGTGAGCATGTGTAGGCCTTATTTAGGTAACCACAGTTTTTGTGAGTTCATGATTGCTATAAACAGGAATGTAATGTCCACAAAACAACATTTCACAGCACTGCTCTGAATCCGCTGGTTGTCACATGCTTTCTGTTCCTCTTTTCTGTTATATTCTCTCAGTCTTGCTGGTGGTATGGGGACTGACAATATAGATGTCCTTTTTAGAGCTGATCCCTCATTCTCTTGATCTCCACACATTTATCAACTATGTATCTTTCAATTGATGGCTGTCAATTGCAAAAAGAATCTTCTCAAAACAAGGCTGAGACTAGCCCAAGTGTATGGAAAAGAGTTGAAGGAATTAATATTATGAAAATGTTCAACCAACATCAATCTATGACTTCCATCACAATAAAAAAACCCAACAATATTCTTCACAGATATAGAAGTAAACAATCAGAAATTTATATGGGGGCAAAAAAAGACCAACAATAGCCAAAGAAATCACAAACAAAGAATACTATGGAAAATATCATAATACCTGGTTTCAAATTATACTACAGAGCTATGGAATTAAAACATTTTGTGCTGACATGAAACTCAGATAAATTCAATAGAATGGAGGACCGAGATATAAGTACACACAACTATATTTCCCCCTATTTTGAATAATATGGCAAAAGCGTGCATTGCAAAAGACAATGTATTCAATAAATATTGCTGGGAAAATCTATATCAGCATGTATAATGTGAAACTAGTTCTTTATTTCACATTGTATACAAAACTCAACTCCAAATGTATTAAGAAGGCCTGATATTCTGGAATTACAAGTGGAAAAATTAGGGAATATATTTCACCTTATAGGTATAGACAAGGAATTTCTGAATAAGACTTCTATGGCACAGGAAATAAAATTAGTTATAAAGAATGGATTTTTCATAAAACTAAAAATCTTTGAGGCAAATGAATAGACAGCTCACAGAATGAGAATCTTTGCCTACTGATCATCTGACAAATGATTAGTGTCTAGAATATACAATGAATTAAGAAAACTAAATACTAATAAAATAAACAACTCAGTTTTTCAAATGGACCATGGAACTGAAAAGAAAATGCTCAAAAGAAAAATTTCAAAAGGCTAGGATAAAAAGGTTTTCTGGTGCACCAACCTACATGCAGACAATACACTCATACACATAGAAAATTTTTAAAAAAGATACAATGAAAAAATAAAAGTTTTCAACATTTTTGCCCTCTAATGAGTGTAAATTAAAATTACTTTTAACATTCTTTCTCATCCCTATCAGAAGATCCATCATCAGAAAAACAACAACAAATGCTGTAATGGATGTAGTAAAAAGTTGACTCATACTTTGTTGGTAGGAGTGTAAAATAATGTATCCACTGTGGATATCAATTTGATGTTTTATCAAAAAGCTATAAAAAAGTTTGGCAAATGATTCAACTATATCACTCCTGCGCTGATAAGTTAATTCCTAATACAGAGACATTTGCAAATTCATGTTTGTTGCTGCTCTATTCACAGTAGCTAGGAATCAACCTAGATGCTCATCAAAAGATAAATGGATAAGAAAAATGTGGCTAATTTATAAAAATGGAATTTTATTCAGATATAAAATATTGAAATCATGAAATAAGAAGATAAATAAATGGAACCAGAAAAAATAGTGAGTGAGGTTATTCAGGCACAGAAATATAAATATTATGTTCTTAATAATACACAGATTCTAGTTTCAAATGTTTTCTGTGGTTTATTTAAATTGGAATACAAGTGGAAGCCAAAAGAGTAGAAACGGATTTATGGAGGTGGCATTTTAAGGCATACAGGATAATAGATTATAGATAAACGTAAGTAGTGCGCTGGAATACTGGGGATGGAACAATCTTAAACCTAGAGCTATAGGAGTATGGGAGAAATCAAGGGGTGAATGGGAGGGTTGACCAAAAGGAAGTGGATTAGAAAAGCCATATGGAAATACACTATCTACAACAGAGCTCAAAATAAAAATAAATTGAGGGAGAGTACAACATATATGAAAAGAGAGAAGAAGAGCATTAAGAGATTAATCAAGGATGGGTGCAGAGGAATAGGTGTAGAGGGATGGGTGCAGAGGGATGGGTGCAGAGGGATGGGGAGAGGAGGGAGTTCTAGGCAGGCTTGCTAAAACTAATGATGCATGAAGAGACCTTAGGAACACCAATTATTAGTAAGTTAATTTCAAAATACGCCTTAAAAATTATTTGAATGGTATTACCCTGGATGGGCAATGTTGTTCCCAGAAGATAATGCCTACTAAGTGAAAACCACAGTAAAACACTCTGTGAGTTATTGATCAGGGAGGACCTAAACGTCTACAAAATAACTTAGGTTACTTCCATTGCACTCGTTTATCCACCATAATTAAATAACAACACCCTTTTGCTGAAGCCATCACATACTTTGCTTACAGGACTTTGAGAAATCAATCTTAAACCAACCTTAAAATTTCCTCTCTGCTTGCTAGCTCTGGTTTGGTTTGGTTTGGTTTGGTTGTTTTGGTGGTTTCCCTGTAACCCAAGTTGACCTGAAAATCACTATAAAGACTAGACAGGCCTTGATCTCATAGAGATCTGCTTCCTTCACCCTCTTGTGTGTTGTGAATAAAAGCCTTTACCATGTACCTGGCTTGACTAGCTTGCATAGTATTAGATGCTATTATACAGATTACTGGGGTTGGGGGACATAAATGTTCTTAGCCAGGGCTGGATCAGGCATCCTGCCAGAGCAATCTGCCATGAAAGACATGACAAATAGTGAAAATCTTACTCTGTGAGCCAGTCAGGGCTAGAATGACAATGTAGCAGCACAGGCTATCCTTAAAATCATGGCAGATATTCTACCTCATTCTTATGGCAGCTGGATTGACAGGTGGGAGTGACCACACCCAGTTAGGTATTTTAATTTAGGAAGATTTTGGTGATAGGGAAATTTCTAAAACAGAAACCTTCTAAAATATTCCAGAGTCCCCAATGAAAGATAAAACAATAAGCTTTTCCTTGCCCTTGTGGAATTTCCCTCAGTTCCACCTAAATAACACTCCTTTCTGAAGCATCAATGCATGGAGAAGAGACAGACATACATAGTTTCTTTCTAAACCTCATATTCAACTCAGGCTTTGAAGACTGCATTTCCCTTTTCTATCCAAATATATATCTATCTATATAACTATACATATATATATATATATATATATAATTATTATATAAGAGAGAGAGAAGAAGAGAGAGAGAGAGATGAGAATTAAATAAGATATAAATATACGATTATTGATATAGAGATATGAAACATACAGATAGCTTTGAACAACTCTAATGATGCGCCGTGGCACTTTGCCCATGTTCAATCTGGGAAACAGAACATGATGAGACCTCTCTCTCTCTCTCTACCTCCTCTCTCTCTCTAGCCGTCTCTTCCTCTCTACCTCCCGCTGTGATGGTTAATCCTACGGGGGTGTCACACCTACTTGACGGACCTAAGGTTCGTGGATCTCTTCTGATTGGACCGCCACCCGGATGCCCACCCAAACGTGGCGTTACTTCGCCGAGCAGGCAAAGTTTTAAGGCCAATGGCCAAGGAGCTGGTCCCCTTCCTTTCTCTGCCGGCTTGCCTCTTCTCTCATCGGTGAGTTTGTCTTGCTGCTGTGATCACCTTCTATGGATTCCAGTGTAGACTGAAGACAGGCAGAGCTCCTGGAGCTCCTGAGTCCATTCTGTCTGGCCTTCAGCGCTGGATTGGGACTACTGAGACATCCAGCCTTGCGGACTGAGCAGTTCCTGGATTCTCTCGGCCTTTCCAGTGTGGTGCAGCTACTGTTGGACTCCTTGAACTCTGTCACGTGAGCAAATCAATAAATTGTATGTAGCTATATATTCGTCCTGTTACTTCTGTTTCTTTAGAGAACCCTGACTAATACACCTCCCCTCCCTTCCCTCCCTCCCTCCATCCCTGGGTTTCAAGACTATTATATTTTGAGAAACAGGACGGTAGCATGTTTATGGAGGACGTCTATTAATAGCTGACATAAGATTGAGTGTAGCAACTGAAAATAAATTTATTAAAAGAATATTTTAAGTATGGAAGTTATTTGTTTTAATGTCCTTGTTTGTTACTGTGGTAAAATATACCTAGCATAATATTCATCATGTTAACTATTTTTAAATGTGTTTTTCAGTGGTATAGTACTATATTCACATCATGCCACCATTACTATTATGTGTTTTCACATTTTTAAGGTGTAAACTTTTATTAAACTGGTCTCAGCTCCCTCGCACATTAACCCACTCTGAGAGAAACCAAAAGCTTTCATCCAGCAAGATAAGGGGAGAAAAAGAAGGTTGCCAAGATGGCAGACCATTCAAAAATTAAATAAAAAATAAAAAAGTATTAAGACAGAACTTTTTTTTTTTTATTTTGCAGTGCATAATACAAAAGTGATGCTGTCACCTCCCATGCAAGTACTCAGTTTGTTGACTGGACCAACCACCTTTTGGGAGTGGACATGACTTTTGGTAGGTTGAGAGACTTCCTGTAACCAAGGATATTCAGAATGTTTATTTAAGAAAATAACAACATGTACTATCAAAGTCCTAGCCACATTGTATAACTTGGGGATGCTTGCTCCAACCACCTGCTGTTGCCCTCATCATTCCAGTTTTTAAATCCTGAGTCAAAGGGCCAATAGTAACAAACAAAAGATTTTAAATAAAAAACAAACAAACAAATAAACAAATAAATCCTTGCCTATGTTGTCTCATTTTGTTTGCTGTTGTTCTTTTATTTTCCATGAAAGTTAGGTTTTGTCAAGTAACGTTTTGTCAAGAAATGGCATAATAACTCACACAGTCTGCCTAGGAGCATTTTCTGTGGATGATGGAGGAGCTAGACTCCTTTTACTCCTACTTGCTGATGAACCTCTGCTGGAAGGTGGACACAGAAGACAGGATAGAGCCACCAATCTACACCGCAACCCTGTGCTCAGCAGGAGCAACAATGTTGATCGTTGTGCTAAGAGCCAGAGTAGTGATTTAATCTTCTCTGTGATGCCAATGGACATGGTGGGACTCCCAGATAGCATTGTGATGGCACAGAGGCCCTTACGAATGTCGTTGTCACATTCCATGCTAGAACTGAAGGCAGTTTCACAGATACTGCAGTATTCCATGCCCAGGAAACAAGAGCCTCAGGGCGGTAGAAGCGATCATTGCCAATGATGATGTGGCCACCTGGCAGCTCATAGCCATTTTCCAGGGAAGATAATGCAGCTGTGACCGTATTTCTCTAAGACTAGGGCGATTTTTCACAGCTTCTCTTTGATGTCACGCATGAATTCTCTTTTGGCTGTGGTATTTGAACTGTAGCCATGGTTGGTCAAAATTTCAGGAGGTAGTCTGGCACTTATCGGCCAGCCAGGTCCAGATGCATGATGGCATGGGGGAGAGCATAGGCCTCATAGGTGTGCAGAGTGTGGGTGACCCCATCACTGGAGTCCATCACAATTACATTGGTACTGGTGAGGCATAGAGGGACAGCATGCCTGGAATACCTTATCCACCATCACAGTATTCCTCACAGCATCACTTCTGACCAAGCAGCTCACTTCACAGACAAAGAAGTGCGACAGTGTGCCCATGGTTATGGTATCCACTGGTCTTACCATGTTCCCCACCACCCAGAAGCAGCTGGCTTGATAGAATGATGGAATGGCCTCTTGAAGACACAGTTACAGTGCCAATTAGGTAGCAATACCCTGGAGGGCTGAGGCAAGGTTCTCCAGCAGGCAGTATATGTTTTGAATCAGTGCCCACTATATGGTACTATTTCTCCTATACCAGAATTCATGGGCCCAGGAACCAAGGGGTGGAAGTGGGAGTGATTCCACTCACTATCACCCCTAGTGACCCAGTAGGGAAATTTTTGCTTCCTGTACCCATGACCTTGCATTCTGCTGGTCTAGAAGTTTTGGCTCCAAATGGGGGAGTGCTTTTGCCAGGAGATACAGCACACGTTCCATTGAACTGGAAGCTAAGACTTCCCCCTGGCCACTTCGGGCTTCTACTGCCCTTAACCCAACAGGCTAAGGAGGAATAACAGCAGTAGGAGCAGTGATTGATCCAGACTACCAGGGGGAAATTGGACTTTTTCTCCACAATGGGGGCAAGGAATATTATGTCTGGAAGGCAGGAGATGCTGTAGGGCACCTTCTGGTTCTACCATGTCCTATGATTAACATAGGGAAACTCCAACAACTCAAACCAGACAGGACAATAAGTGGCCCAGACCCTTCAGGGATGAAGGTATGGTTCACTCCTCCAGGGAAAGAGCCAAGACCTGCAGAGGTGCTTGCTGATGGTGGAGGAAATACAGAATGGGTAGTAGAAGAAGGTAGTCATAAATATCAGCTGAAGCCATGGGACCAGTTGGAGAAACATGGTTTATAATAGATATTAACTTTTGTGCTATTTGGTTAAGAATGTGCATATATATATATAGCAGATATTTGTGTTGTTCCCTTTTGAATGTGCAACTGAGATAAGTGTTAAATGTTGTCATATTTAGGTTATTAGATACTGAAGGACTAAGTTTTCCTCAAGGACATTACCACCTACTCTAAGATATAAAGCTTTGCTATTGTACATGAGACACTTATAACATGTTAAGTGGAATTATGACCTGGCCACTGTTCGCAATTGACATTTAAGCATAACGTAAGGAGAGGTTATTTATTGGGTGTCAAGTTGACAAGGGGTGGACTTGTGATGGTTAATCCTGGGTGTCAACTTGACTGGCCTAAGGAACAAATAAGAGAAAAAGGATCTTTGGATTGGACTACCTCAACCAGGATGGCCCACCCCAAATGTGGGTGTTACCTTCTGCCTGCAAGCAGTGCAAAAGGCCATGGCAGAAGGAGCTGGTTCCTTTTTCCTGCAGCTTACCTCTTTCTCACTGGTGAGTTCGTCTTGCTGCTATGATCAGCCCTTTAGATCCCAGCGTGTATTGAGAATGGCAGATCTCTTGGACTCCATTGGGCCTTCAGCACCAGATTGGGACTACTGAGACATCCAGCCTTGCAGACTGAGCAGTTCCCTGGATTCTCAGCCTCTCCACTATGGCATGGCTATTGTTGGACTCCTAGAGCTCAGTCATGTGAGGAAATCAATAAATTGTATATAGCTATATATTCATCCTGTTGATTCTGTTTCTTCAGAGTACCCTGACTAATACAGGAGGGAAATGAGCTTTAGCGGGAAAGAGTTTATGTACCTTACATACCTTCATCACAGCATATTGAGAGAAGCCAGGGCAGAAGTTCAACACTGTGGAGGAATGTTGTTTACTACCTTGTCCCCCTGGCCTATGTTCCACCTGCTTTCATATACTACTCAGGACCACTTGCCCAAGGGTGGTGCCAACCATTTTGGGATGGACTCATCTACATCACACAACCATCCAAAAAATACCTCACAAACATGCCACAGGCAACCAATAGAGCACATTCCCCATGTTGAAGTTCTGTATTCCCAAGTGTGTGAAGTGGACAACTGGTGATATTAAACAAACACCATGATGATTTGAAAGCACATCCATGTTATAGCACATTGGAATTTCATCCTATTTGAAAACTGAAATATTTGTTCCTGTATGATTCATAGTCTATTCATTATCATTAATAATTTGGTTACTTTCAACTTTTGAGAATTTCAAACAATGCTCTTATGAATGTGTATATCTACACATTTGTTTGTCTCCCTATAGTCAATTATTTTACGTCTAGAAGTAGAATTGCTCAATCAAATGGTAATTATATGTCTAGTTTTTCAGGAAACTTCTTATTTGTTTTCATGGCTATGGCACCATGTCACATTCTCATCAAGAGCACAAAAGGCTTCCAGTTTCTGCTCATCTTTGCCAACATTTAGTAATTTCTGGGTTTTAAAAAAGTATCAAAGGAAACCTGATGAGTGTGAAATAATATTACTCTTTCTTAGCTTCAGGTTCTGTGATAATTGAACACGTTGAATGTCCTTTCATGTGTTTATTGACTATTTGTATATATTCTTTGGAGAAAGGTGAATTTACACTCTGTACTCAGGTTATAAAATTTGATATATGCTCTTAGCTTTGTTTTGTAAACATTTTAAACTTTAACATAATTAAAAAGCAATGTGCTCCCCTTTCCCCACAACCTCTCCAGCATTTGGTGTCTTTTGTTTTCTTGATCTTGGACAGTCTTATTGGAGTGAGATGATACCTTAGTGCGGTTTTAATTTGCATTTCCTTAATTATTAATGATGTTGAACACATTTTATGACGTTTTACAGCCATCTTTGCTTCCTTACTGGTGAAGTCTCTGTTCATCTCTTTACTCCATCTTTTGAGTAGGCCATTTGTTTACTTACTTCTTTGTTTTTTACTTAGTTTATATATTTTGGATGCTAATGCTCTGTCACATGTATCACTGGTAAATATTACCTCTCACTCTGTGGATTTTCTCTTTACTTCCTTGATTGTTTCTTTAGCTGCACAGAAGCTTTTGAGTTTAATGAGATCCCATTTGTTAATTGTTGACCTTATTTCCTGTGCAGCTGCTGCCTAATTTAGAAAGTCTTTTCCTACACCTATGTCTTGTAGGTTGCTGCCAACTTTTCCTTCTATCACCTTCAGGGTTTCAGGTTTCAGTTTGAGATATTTGATCCACTTGGAGTTTATTTTTGTACAAGGTGAGAGGTAAGGGTTTAATTTTGTTCTTCTACAAATGGTGATCCAGTTTTCCCAACACCATTTGCTGAAGATGCCATCTTTCCTCCATTGAGCTTTTTTTGCCCCTTTGTCAAATATGAGGTGGCTGAAATTGTATGAGCTCAGGTTTGTTTCTTCACTTTAGCTCCATTGGTCAATGGGTCAGTTTTTGTGCCAGTACCAGACTGTCTTTATGACTATAGTCTTGTAACATAGCTTGAAGTCTGGTAAAGTATTCCCCACTGTATTGCACTTTTCACTCAGGGTTGCTTTAGCTATTCAGGGTCTTTTGTTTTTCCGTATGAATTTAAGGATTTTTTTCCAAGTCTGTGAAGAAGCTCATGGGGATTTTGATAGGGATAGCATTGAATCTGTATATTAATTTTGGTAGAATAGATATTTTTATTATATTAATTTTTCCAATCCATGAGCATGGTAGGTCTTTCCATTTTTCGATGTTATTTTGAATCTCCTTATTCAGGGTTTTAAAATTTTTGTTGTAGAGGTCTTTGGTGTCTTTGGTTAGGTTTAGTCCTAGGTATTTTATTTATTTCTGAGGCTACTGTGATTGGGAAGGACTCCTTGCATTCCTTCTCCTGTTCTTATTGTTGTTGTAAAGAAAGGCTACTGATTATTTTTTTAAGTTTATTTGTATCCCGCCAATTTACTAAAACTTTTTTAATAATTTCTAAGAATTTTCTGGTGGAGTTTTTAGCATCTCTTAAGTAAACGATCATATCATCTGCAAAAAGGGATAGTTTTACTTCTTCTTTTCTGATTAGAACTCCTTTAATTTTGCTTTCTTGCCGTATTGCCCTAGCAAACATTTCTTTTTTTTTTTAATTTTATTTATTTCTGTATGTGTATGAATGTACTGTCTGCATGCACGTCTGTGCACCCATGTCGTGCAATGCCGCGGAGGTCAGAAGAGGGTGTCGGATTCCCCTGGANGCACCCATGTCGTGCAATGCCGCGGAGGTCAGAAGAGGGTGTCGGATTCCCCTGGAACTGGAGTTCTCCTGGAATCGGAGTTTTTTGGACGGTTCTCAGCCGCCATGTGGGTGCTGGGGATCGAACCCGGTTCCTCTGTAAGAGCGGTCAGCGCTCTTAACCGCTAGGCCATCTCTCCAGCCCCCTAGCAAACATTTCAAGCACCATATTGAAGAGGAGTGGCAGTAGTGGACAGCTTTGCCATGTTCCTGCCTTTAAGGGGAATGCTTCCAACTTTTCTCCATTTAGGATGAGGTTGTGGGGAAAGGGGAACACTCATCCACTGTTGGTGGGAATGTAAACTCATACAACCACTGTGGAAAGCAGTGTGGAGATCCTTTAAAAGACTCAAAATGAGACTACCATCTGACCCAGCCATACCACTCCTTGGTCTATACCCACAAAATATATCCTACCACAAAGATGCATCACAGATATGTTTATTGCAGCTCTCTTCACAATAGCAAAGAGCTGGAACCAACCCAAATGCCCCTCAACTGATGACTGGATAACAAACATATGGTATATCTACACAGTGGAGTTCTATGCAGCAGTAAAGAAAGAAGACATCATGAACTTTGCAGGTAAAGGGATGGAACTCAAAGCCATTATGCTAAGTCAAGTAACACAGTTCCAGAAAAAAAGGTGAATGTTTTTCCTCATTTGTGGATGCTAACACAAAATCCCCAGTTGGCAGGCAAACTGAGCAACTTTATTATTATATTTCATTGTATCTGAAAGCAACCATGCTATTATTATGTGAATCTCTTAATGGGCTCTAGAATTGACCTACCACTTATTTTCACACATTTTAATTACCATATATGGGTGGAAGACATGTATTCATATTCTAAGAAAAAAAAAGAATGTAAAGTTAAAAAAAGCAATGTGTTTAATTATGCAGTATGTTGTTGCTGAGTCTTAGAAATTTTCTGTGTATTCTGGATATTATTCCCTTATTGGCCATATGATATATAAATAATTTCTCCTTCTGTGTAGTCTGTCCTTTTATTCTGAGGTAGTATTCTTTGGCAATGGGAATTAATTTTATTTCAGTGAAATACAATTTATCTGTTTTGTTGTTGTTGTTCCCACCTGAGCTTTTATGGTATAGACAAAAAAAATCATTGCTAAGTCTCATATCATAAAAATATTTTTACCTTTTTTATTAGATTACTAATAAATTTTGAATTAATTTTTATATATAATGTAAGGTAGGAGTAAAACTCAATTCTTCACACAATTTCCCCAATACCATTTTTCAAGGGCTGATTTTTATGTATTGAATAGTCTTGATATCTTACAAAACATCTTTTTATGATATATGTGAGATTTTTCTTCTGAGCTCTACTTTGCAAACGACCCCTATTTTCAGAGTTTACATATGTAATTGGGCAGAAAAATCTTTTCATTTCCCCTTATCTTCTCCAATTAACCTCACCCTCCAGAAGGAAGAACAATTGGACAGACATTTTATCACATATTCTTCTGAAACTTTTCAACGTCATAAAAGATGAGAAGAAGAGCACTTTAATTTTGGACATGTACAGTACATTAAATTGCCCGTGGAAGTTACCAAAATACCTCCTGAAAGTGTAAGCAGCATAGAAATGTACATTACCTCAACAATAAACTTGATCACAATTCTCTATATAAATTGAATTGTTTGCTTGGGAGTTTACCTGATGCAATTACTATGTAAGTACTACATCTCTTCCTCTTTTCATGTAAAAACATGTCCAGATTTGGGTACATTAGAGAGAACATATATAGGTGGAACAGCCAAGTGGCTGAGGCTCCTTCTTAGGTGATTAATGAGAGAAAATGAGAAGAGGAGCATTGTTAATTTTGGACATGCATAGTACATTAAATTGTCTGTGGAAATTATCAAAACACCTTATTGATTCTTGATAGGCTGACTAGATTCCAGTGGATGAACTTATACTAAGCAACAACTAGGCACACAAACTTGACTTGATAGGCTTTAACATATATGAGATAATGCACTGAATTTGGTGGAGGTGGCCTATGAGGAGTGCAGATGGGGGAAGGGGTCATAAATATAACTAATGGGTTTTGAATGAAATGCACAAATATTCAATAAAAATGTACAAAAAGAAAGAAATATTCAGGCCTGGTATGGTGGAGCAAGCATTACATCTCAGCACTCATAGGGATGTGGATATCTGTGAGAAAAAAGGCCATCCTGAAAATGCCCTTTGGGAAATGGTCTATTACTTTTATAAGAGATATTCTCAACTGAGAAGAGTTGGAGACATCAGCATACCCATAACTGCTTATTGTCAGTAAATGGAAAGGCAGCTGGAAGTCTGGGACAGAGTACAACACCAGGAATAGTAGATAACAAAGCAAGAATTTGTCAAGTAAGTAGCACTGCCAAACACTATCCTTCTATGGAGATGGTCAAAGAATCTATTGCTGAATGTTGAAAATATCACTCAGACAACCCACACAGAGTCATAACCATCTGTCATAATGATATTTGCTACTCTTCAGTTTACCCAGGTTTGCATGAAATATATGTTTGGACATTGCAAAATCACTCTCATTGATTTTTTTAAACTAAGCCAAAAAGGTTTTTAGTACTTTAAATTATAACTTTATCAAAACTCTTGCTTCTTTCAAAATTTGGTACTTCTGAGTTTGTGATAGAAAAAATTATTTTGAATGTATGTTGTTTTATCAAAATATTTCCTTTTATAACACAAATATTGATATGAGGAACAACACAGTTTATTAATTACAGACAAATTTATTAAGCAAATTAAGTGATGAGAGTAAAGTAATATAATTTGGTTATCCACAATTCAGAATTAGTTTAAAAAATTAACAGAGATAAAATGGCCAGGAACAGATTCTAGTCATATTTAGTAAGATACTCAGTTACTATCTTCATTAAAATGCACTGAATTCATTGTAAAACAGTGTGGTAGAAACTCATGAAACCGAGTTTGTATAATATCATGAGGTTCTATTTCTCAAAATTATTTTCCTACTCCAAACCTCTTATAATATTGGTGTTACATTTTAGACTGTTTAAAATATTTTCTTGGCTAAGATCAAGTGTAGTAAAAAATATTTTCACTGTTTCTTTGGAACTTATCACCTTTATTATGTTTCTAAAGTTTTTTAATCATTATACCATTCAAGTAGGTATCAAAATATTTTAAATGATATAGTTTTGAAGAAATATTATTCTAAACTTTTGAATAATTCCCCCCATGTGAGAATATGAGGCAGCCACGTTCCATTCTCTGAATGGATAATAAATTGTTATAGGAGGACCTTGTATAAAGAAACATCTGTACTGGACTGTATGCTTCTTGAGATGACAATTACAATTTTATTTACACAGTAGCTAACATTTATCTTGTGCTTATGATAACTCACATACTGTACTATCTTAGAGTTATTTTCCTTAATATGGCACCTAAATGATGACTATTATTCTAGTGTCTTAATTTTACAGATGTAAGAAAAGCAAGGCCCTAACCAATAATCCAAGTTCACAAATATAGGGCATGGTGGAAGGAACGATACAGTCCAATTTTTACTTCAAAAATCGACACTGACTTCATTCTACCTGTTTTCCAATCTGGGTCTTTCTTTTCACAGGTCCCACTACAGTGTTTTGCATTGTTTTGGAATTCACATACATGCAACATGACTATAATGCTAATGATGATAACCACCAACAAACCAATCAATTGGAATTCAATATTGTCTTATTTCAGTGTATTCGTTTTTACCCATTTTTGTTGAATTCAGCCATGCTTTATTTTATATATTGTCAAAGTGATTTATAAGGAGACAGTGCTCGAAAAAGTCTGGAAGGTAAATCTTTACCATTGCTACAGGGAAACCAGTGAAGAATTCAGGGTGCTAAAATGGAACTTAGCAATAAATGAAGTTGTCTGATTAAAGCAGGACTAATGGGAAAACAAAGTACAACAGACAAGAAAGAAACAAATACAAGCACCAGCACTTCTTGTTGTATTCTCTTTATCATTTCCCAGAGTCCAAGAAATTATCTCAGTCCTCCTACTTCTTTACCTCTCGCAGTGCAAATAAGAACTTGCCTGTTCTGAATTCTCTACATAGATTTACAATCTATACCCTCTTCTTCACCTTGAAATTATTGTCCTGTGCTAGTTTTTTCACAAGTCAATTAAAATTATTAATTTTTCTCATCCCCCTATCCATTCAGCACTGATGTTCATTCTAATTATTTTTGGTATACATTTATTGAATTGTATATTTCATACATAACATATTAATAATCTTTAAACCCCTTTGCCCATCAGTACACTCCCCTAGCCCCCAAACCTTGCCAAACATTCTGTTTGCCTTCAGTTGTCTTTCTGTTATTAGGTCCTTTGTCCACACAGTTACAAGAATAAATTTCAATTTTATTATGTTACACTCATCTTTTAGACTCTTTAGTGCCATGTCAGCAACTCATGCCAAGAGTAAAATATATCTAACTACTTCAAGTCTGCATCTATGCATTACAAAACATTTAAAATAATTTAGATAATTAAGTGAAGGAAAAGTTTTGTGGTTATATTGTTTTCACTTCATTTTTATAAAATTGTTAACTTCCAAAATTGAGAGGTAGGTGGGACAAATATGTCATGTCTCATACACCTGTGTTATGTTATAATGAAAGAAAGTTTTGTTAGACATTTTATATAATATAAATATATTAAGAAAGAGGCAAAAATACATAAGTTGTAGTATGGTTTCAGAAGATTCTGAATTTTGTATTTATTATACGATTCACCCAACTTTGGAATGGTGAATGAAATTAGGGTTACTTGGAATACAATGTAACTGTCCCAATACTGTACATGTCCACCTTCAGGCAATTTTTTTATCTAGCAATAATCAACTAATTGTAGTTTACTCGTTGACAAATCCATTGACTCTTACACATTACTAAGCCTTGCTTCCAGCTTGAGTTAGAGTCTTGGGTCTTCTCTTGACCACAGGTTCTGTGTGCTGATCCTGAGGAAATTCTTCCCAGAAGATTTCACCACACTGATTCTGGTCTCTTGTTACTTAGAGCTGATTTTTCAGCCCCAGCTCACCAGCACCAATTGTCCCAGTTAAACAAGGGTTTCACTTCAGGTCCTGATCTCTTGTTACTCCTTACAGCTGATCCTTCAGCCTCAGCTGACCAGAACCCACAGATTCTCAATTTAAAACTATCATGCAAATAGTCTTGATGGTCTCTGTTTCCCTTTGAAGCTTCACAAGCCAGGCCTCCAGCAACCACAATTCTTTCAGCATAACTGTTCCAAGTTCCATAGCAACAAACTCTATGCACTCAGTGGTTTTTCCAGCCTAAATTTCCAAACACTTCCATAATCCTCCCCAAAACACCAAAGTCAGTTCTATCACAGCCATACCCCACTCTCGGTACCAATTTCTGTCCTAGTTTCCCTTCGATTGTTGTGACAAAACACTCTGACCAATACCAACTTGGGGAGGAAAGGATTTATTTTTCTTACACCTCCTGGTTCAAAGTTCATCACTCAGGGAGCCCAAGGTAAGAACTCAAGTCAGGAACCTTGAAGTAGGAGCTGAAAAACAGGCCATGGAGGAATCCTGCTTACTGGCTTGCTCCTCTGGCCCGTGCTCAGCCTGCTTTCTTATATAACATACAATAACCTGCCCAGGAGTTCCACTGCCCACAATGGGCTGCAGCCTCTCACATTGTTCAATAACCAAGATAATAATCCATAAACAGGCCCACAGGCCAGTAAAATGGAGGCAGTTCCCCAATTGCGCTTAACTCAACCTAAGTGTGTTGATACTAAAGCTATCCAGCACAGATAGCTTTGGATCTCTTCTCTTAATTGCACCCTCTTTTACTGTCCCATCCAATGTACTCAAATGTCCTTTGGTGTAGGTCCCTCCACTTGAGCCTGGTTTACCTACTACGATTTCTATTCTTATAAAAGACAGTCTCTCTTCCCCTTCCAGCAGCCACCAGTTGCCTAAAGTTCCTTAAGTTGTGTAGGGATTTCCTATGCACTTCCTCATGTCTAAGCTGGAATTTTTCTGGTTTGAGCTTACATGGGACTTGGCATGCTATACGCATTGCTGTGAGTTCCTATGCATAAATGACTAGCTGTCTGGAAAATTCTATTTCCTTGTTGTCATCCAACTTCACCTCTTACGATCTTTGCAATCTGTCTTCCACAGTGGTTCTTGAGCTTATTGTTTAGTAAAGTGAATCATCTTTATAAATTGCAAGGTAAAGGAACTTCGATGGTTTACTATCAAGGGTAATTTTTACTCTCAGAAGGCTTTGCAATTCAACATTTCTGAAAATATACTTGTTTTTACAAGTGGTGTGACTCTATTAGAATATAATGGGTAGCAGTGAGAATGCTGATAATATCTTAGAAAGCACAAAAATGCATCAAACAATGAAAAAATGTTTTCCTCTAAAGGGTAAGAGCTCCAATGTTAAGAAACATTATGGGTTATCCAAATTCAAGAACCTCACTGTAATAAAATTATAATGACTACTTACTTATAAGGTTTGGTCATACTAAAACATTTACCAAATATTTGCTACATGCTAGGAATATTCTAAGCGTTTTGCATGTTGTGGTTTAAATACAAAATACTCTCATACAAACTAGTGCTTTGAATGTATAGTTTTATTTTGCAAAGTTGGGGAAATTTTAGGAAGACCTAACTGAAGGAAATATGTTATCTAAGTTATATATTGGGGATATATATTTTCTAGGACCCTTTCTTGTCTCAGTCTATACTTCCTGGCCCTTATGATGTGAACAATTCTTATGGGCCTGAAGATCTGCTTTAGCACATGGGCCCAAACAAGTGTACACATGAGCCTTCTGAAATAATGACCCCCCCAAATCCTTGAAATTGTTTATATCCATTATTTTTTCATAGTGACATAAGTAACTAATATACATTTAGGAATGCATTACTCCATAGAACAATACCAAAGTATCTGTACTATTGAAATTCCCATTTTGTAAATAAGAAAACTAAATTTCAGAAATGTTAAGTAATTTTATAGAAGTTAACACAAATGATTGGTGGCTGAAATCATATTTTATCATAGAAAGTTTCTCTTCAGAATTTCTGTTTATAAAGATCTTGAGAAAAATTCTCACTTTCTTCTTTATTATATTAAAGCCATTAGGTAATGGACATGGTTGATCTGGTTTGAGACGTATGCCATTTCATGGATAAATTACTATGACAAAGAAAGTAATATAGCTATGTCTGTATAGATTTGGATCCCACTTCTTTTTTATATATACAATATTTTAATTGATGTTTTACATATTTTATACATCATTTCTCATTCCAATTTAAACACATTTCTACCTCTATTGTCAATGAGGCAGTGTACTATTCTTACAGGGTCCATGAAATAATTGGAGTGAGGGGAAAATGTGTGGCTAGAATAAAGGAGAAAAGGAAAGAAAAACAACAGTAGACATGTACTTTTTACTCATTAATACACTGAAGATGTGAAGTTGAAAAAGATTCAGTTGAAATTAAGTTGCTATCTGCTTTGAAAGAATTTCAGTCTTCAAATGGAAGAGAAGAAAAGAACAGAGGAGCAAATACAGTCCAGATCAGGTGTATGTTCTTAACAACCTGAAGATAAACTTGAGAAAGTTACTGCTTAACAAGAAACTGTTGAGGGAAGATTGACATCTTTTTTGAAATTTTTTGAATTTTTGTAAATTTCATACAATATATCTTGACCATCTTTAGATTCTCCTATCTGCACCTCCTTACTATCCCTGGGGCCAATATCATATGCTCTACTATATATTATATAGCATGCATAATTATATAACTTATGAGTGTATAGTATAATATGTTGTACATTTTATATATTATAATAAGCAATAATGCCTAAAGAATAAAATTTGTGTCCCTGAATGTATTTCTGTGTGTGTCCATCCACTAGATCCTGGTTAGCCTACCAGGTATCTCACCCTTAAAGGAGATTAAGTTTCTCCCTCCAATAATAGGTAAGGCTGGGGTTCTTATATACTTCTCCAAGTCAATGCTAGTATTCTGTCTAGCTTGAGCCCTGGTCATAATGGTAACACTGTGGGTCTTGTATATACGGTCATCATTGGCATGAGTTCATATAAGTAATTGACCATCTATCTGGAAAAGTCTATTTCGTTGTAATCTTCCACCACCTTCAGCTTTCACAATATTTCTGCCCCATCTTTGCCAAAGATCACAGCTCTTTTTGAGGCAAAATTTTGATACAGTGATAAGCACTCCGAAGCTGATTAATCTCTGTGTATTGGCCATGTGTTGATCTCTGGGTAATCACCATTTATTGCATAAGGAAGCTTCACTGGTGGGAGTTGAAATATGCATTAGTCTATGCATAAAACAATAAGTCATTAGAAATCAGTTTAATACTTTGTCTATTTAGCAGAATAAGCATATCTCCTATGGCCTGTTGTCTGTCTATTGTCAGTTTCCTAGGCCTGATTTTAAAGTCAGGTATGCTCACATGGAAAGGAAGATAGAACGCCTTGATATAAAGAAGGAGAGAACAATGGGGTGGGTAATGGGAGGACAAGAAAAAGAAGGAAAATGTGGAAACATGATAACACTGAAGACCTTCAGAAAAATCCATATGGAAATCTACTGTAGGAACTTACAAAATTATACACATATACATTTTTAAAAAGTGACTACAAGGAGTTATAGTATCACAAGAACATTGCTTTTATAGACACCATAGATGAACAATTAAAAGCCCATTGCCAGCAATGGACTACCTCTTTTGAAGTTATTGACCCATAGAGCCTCAAACAGTATTGGCCATTTGCTGCTATTTCTGGTTACTGACAAGAACTTGACAATATGACCCAATTGTTGAAGATACTACATACATGAGCTCTAGGACAAAGAGAAAATATATATTTTTAAAGATTTTACTTATTGTTTTACTTGATGTGTATGAGTGTAAGTGCAATCGTGTGTGTGTGTGTGTGTGTGTGTGTGTGTGTGTGTGTGTTTATAAATGCACTCATGTCACACCAAAAGGAGACATTGGATCCCTTGGAACTGGAGTTACTGATGGTCTTTTAGCCACCAGGTGGGTCTCAGGAATAGAAAGCAGTACTTTGCAAAAGCAGTCAGTGGTCTTAATCACTGAACCATCTCTCCAGCTCTGAAGTTTGAGTTCTTAAACGACCAAAAGAGAGATTAGAGCTGGTAAATTAAAAGCTGAATGGAGCAAGGTGCTCCCACCCCCAAAAAATAAAATCTCAAGAGACCCCTGAGGTCCAGATCCTCAAATGACCTTAACAAAACAAAAACATTGGTAAATCTGGGATAATTGCGTGGCCTTAAGCATCCAAAAGGAAAATACAACCAGAAATAAATAATCAGTAAGACCAGAGAAACTGTACTGAAGACATAAAACTTGAGATCTTAGTGAAAAAGACAAAAAGAAAAAAAAAAAAAAAAGAGTATTGTGGTTTGGCCTGTCTTCAATTCTTACTGGCAAGTGCATGTACCCTGTGGCTGCCACCCCTTTTGTCACTCCTCAAAGACACGAGACAGTTTTTTAACCTTCCAATATGGACTGATGACTCATGTCTCTCCAAGAAAACCCCAAACCTTCAATGCCAGATGGGGACTGCTGAGATATCCAGCTTGTGGACTAAACAGCTAAGGGGATTTCAACATCATCAGAATATAGACTGCCATTATTGGACTACCTGGGCTGCATCATGGAGGCCAGGATGGGGTATCAAGATAGGACACATGCTTACTGGACTTCACTTGGGGGACCGTGGGTGGGGAAGACCCCAATGTGGAGCAAAAGTGAAGGACTGATGGTTGCTTGGGATTGCCAAGGAGGAACCTTCGAGCATCTCCTTAAGGAAAACATGACATCTTTTAGGGGAAAAATCCTCCAATTCAAGTGATTATACTCTATTATAATATATATATATACACTGTAGCAATACAAGTTGGAGAGAACAACAAAAGAACTGAAAGGAAAAACAGAACTCTAGAAAGACTCAGAAAAAGAAGCAGCACATGAAGGGCAGAGTACAGAGACTTGATTGGGGTGGGGGACATGGAAAGTGAGGCGACTCTAGATTTGATTGAGAAATGATGTATGACTTATGGAAAAAGTTTAATAACAATAAAGACTGTAAAAAAAGAAAACCCCACAGTTCCAAGCTGGGCATAGTGGTGCACATGCTTAATCCCAGCACTTGGGAGGCAGAGGCAGGCGGATCTCTGTGAGTTCAAGGCCAACCTGGTCTACATAGCGAGTTCCAGGATGACTGGGGCTAGAGGGGGACCCTGTCTCAAAAACACCAAAAAAAAAAAAATCCACAGTTTTGATCAAAATTACACATTTTTTTCTTTGAGGCTTTTGAAATGCATGCAATATCACATCTACTGTAAAATCATACACCAAAGCATCATGCTTGTAACCAACTTGGTATTTATTGATCAGTTTCATCCACACATCCCTTCTTTTTTAATATCTTCAGGGGTTCAGATTTTTCTTTTAATTTTATATTACTCCAAAATATGAATACATGACCTTCTTCCCATATACATTAATTGCCATGACTGAAAGTAGGTGGTAAGTTAATTATAGGGCTCATTAAGATATTCACATTATAACATCACAGTGGCTTTCAGATAGAAAGATACATAACAGTAACATTGTTCAGCTTTTCTTTCTATTGGGGGATTTGGTACTAGCATCCACAAATGAGGGAAATCATTCCCCGTTTGTTTTGGGGGGACTGTGTAACTTCACTTAACATAATGGCTTAGAGTTCCATCCATTTGCCTGCAAATCTCATGATGCCTTCTTTCTTTTTTAAATTTTTTTTTTCTGTGTGTATGAGTTTACTGTCTGCATGCAGGTTGGTGCAACCGTGTCGTGAAATGCTGTGAAGGTCAGAAGAGGCCATCAGATTCCCCTGGAACTGGAGTTAAAGACGGCTCTCAGCCGCCATGTGGGTGCTGGGAATCGAAGCCTCATCATCTGCAATAGCAGTCAGTGCTCTTAACCGATGAGCCATTGCTCCACCCCCTGATATCATCTTTCTTTGTGTAGACGTACCACATTTGTGTTATCCATTCCTCATCTGAGGGGCATATGAGTTGGTTCCAACTCTTTGATATTGTGAAAAGAGCTGCAATAAACAGATGTGCATGTATACTTGCAGTAGGTTGAGTCTTGCAGGTATATATATAAAAGTGGTGTGATGGTTAATCCTGTGTGTCAACTTGACTGGACTAAGGGACAAATAAGAGAAAAAGGGTCTTCTGATTGGACTGCCTCAACCCGGATGGCCCACCCCAAATGTGGGCGTTACCTTCTGCCAGCAGGCAGTATTTAAGGCCACAGTGAAGGAGCTGGTCCCTTTTA
>VZQC01015682.1:277530-336596 GCA_009823505.1 Rhizomys pruinosus
CTGAAAATTTCATGATGCCTTCTTTCTTTTTTAAATTTTTTTTTTTCTGTGTGTATGCGTTTACTGTTGCATGCAGTTGTGCAACCGTGTCGTGAAAATTGTGAATGGTCAGAAGAGGCCATCAGATTCCCTGGAACTGGAGTTAAAGACGGCTCTCAGCCGCCATGTGGGTGCTGGGAGATCAAGCCTCATCATCTGCATAGCAGTCAGTGCTCTTAACCGATGCAGCATTGCTCCACCCCCTGATATATCTTTTTTTTGTCGTTTATTTTTTATCCACTCATCGTTTGAGGGGCATTTGGGTTGGTTCCAACTCTTTGATATTGTGAAAAGAGCTGCAATAATAAACAGATGTGCATGTATACTTGCAGTAGGATGAGTCTTGCAGGTATTATATTAAAGTGGTGTGATTGGTTAATCCTGTGTGTCAACTTGAGCTGGATAAGGAACAAATAAGAAAAGGGATGTTTGGATTGGACCACCTCAACCCGGATGGCCCACCCAAATGTGGGCGTTACCTTCTGCCGAGCAGCGTATAAAGCCAGGCAGAAGGAGCTGGTCCCTTTTCTCCTGCGGCGCTTGCCTCTCTCAATCTGGGGGTGATTTGTCTTGCTGTGTGTCATTAACCCTTTGGATCCCAGTGTTACTGAGACCAGCAGATCTCCTGGAATCCATTCGGCCTTCAGCACTAGATTGGGACTACTGAGACATCCACTTGCAGACATGACAGTTCCCTGGATTCTTTCGGCCTTTCCAGTGTGGTGCAGCTACTGTTGGACTCCTTGAACTCTGTCACGTGAGCAAATCAATAAATTGTATATAGCTATATATATTCGTCTTGTTACTTCTGTTTCTTTAGAGACCCTGACTTATACAGATTTTGGTTCCAGAAGTGTGTTCTAGAGAAAACAGAATTGAAAGGATGACATTTCTTTAATGGGTTGGAAGTCTCTGGAGCCAGCTCTCCAACTCAATGAAGCCTAGAGTTACCTGAAGGCTTTCCAGGTCAGCATGAAGAGGATAATGATAATCCTTGGTGCAGACTATTTGTAATTATGAAGATAGATCCATTTGACTCACCTAACTCACCTCTTGTGAGAAGCAAGGAATTTTACGACTCACTATATATAAAACATTCGAGAAATTGCGGGAAAATGAGGAAAATAATGATGTTGCCTTGTTGCTCCTAGCATGTCTGGATAAAGTGATAGGGAAAATAAGAGCCAGTGATAAAAATGACCAGCTCCGATTCGAAACAAAAGTTTAAAATGTTTCCAAGTGTGCTCTGGAAGAGATCTTCTTTCCAGCAGCCAAAGAGCTAAAGCAGCAGAAAATCAAGCTGAAGACTTATTATACGTTTGGCTGATTTACAACACAAATTTAATTCCCAGCCACGAAGATGTCAGCAGTTAAAGTGAGAGCACTGGTGGGGAAGGGTGAACCCTGAAACTTGGGATGGAGATGTGTGGGAGAACCTGATGATGATGATTTTGAACCCTAGGATTCGAGGGATTTTCTTTATCTGAGGAATTAATCTCCCACCCTCAGCACAGAATCCAGACCCTGCAGATCCCTCCTACCCCACCTTGCCTAGAGGAAACTAATCCCCCCTCCCAGTGGAGCTAATGTCCCTCAGGGCCAACAATTTTGGCCTCTAGACATATAACCAGATGAAGTCTAAAGCAAGCCCCTAAAGGTGAGATAGAAAGTGTGTCCTATGAGGAGGTGTGCTATACCATTAAAGAAATTAATAGGAGTTTGCCGATTATTTCTGGCACTTCCGGCAGAAGCCTAAGGAATATGTGTGGGAATGGATTTTAAGGGTGTGGGATAATGGTGGAAGGAATATAAAATTGGATCATACTGAGTTTATCGATATGAGCCCACTGAGTAGAGATTCTAGGTTTAACATGGAAGCTCGAGCAGTTAAAAAAGGTGTTAAAAGTTTATTTGAATGGTTGGCTGATGTATTTATTAAAACATGGCCTACTAACAGCGAGTTAGAGATGCCTGATATTCCTTGGCTTAGTATTGATGAAGGGATTGTGAGGGTCAGGCAGATGGGCATGCTCGAGTGGATTCGAAGTGTAAAACCACATTCTCCACAATATGAGGACCCAGAGGACATGCCACTCACTGAATTTATAAGATGGAAAGTACTGAGAGAGACACCAGAACATTTGAAGAGCTTTGTTTTTGCTCTATTTCTTATGCCAGATCTTACAGTTAGAGAAGTTGTGGCTCGTTTGCATAAATTAAATGTACACGTAGTAGGTCTAACAGGACCTCAGGGTAGGCGTCAGGTGGCAGCACTGAATCGCAGAAGGCCAGATGAGCGTAGTTACAGTAATTATCATAATGGGTGGCAAAGGCAAAACAATACCTATAATGGCATGACCCGAAATGATCTTTGGAACTGGCTAATTAATCATGGTGTTCCCAGGAACCAAATACATAAGAAGCCTACTAAGTTTTTATTTGATCTGTATAAGCAGAAAAGCTCTAGAACGAATGACAGGAAGTCAACATTTGATTTTAGGAGTAGCGAATCCCGCCCAGTTGACCGGTTTCCAGACTTGAGACAGTTCACAGACCCAGAACCCCTTGAATGAAGGGGTGGCCGGGTTCCAGTGAGGAAGGACCTTGTCACAATACCAAAGAGTTATGCTGTTTGCCTTCCTCCTGTCCTTCCCCAGAGGGACCTGAGGCCTTTTACTAGGGTAACTGTACACTGGGGAAAAGGAAATAATCAGACTTTTCGAGGCCTATTGGATACTGGTTCTGAGTTGACACTGATCCCAGGAGACCCTAAAAAGCATTGTGGCCCTCCGGTTAAAGTAGGGGCCTATGGAGGTCAGGTGATAAATGGAGTTTTGGCTGAAGTCCGACTCACGGTGGGCCCAGTGGGTCCCAGAACGCATCCCGTAGTTATTTCCCCAGTCCCAGAATGTATAATTGGGATAGATATAATTAGAAATTGGCAGAATCCCCACATTGGTTCCCTGATCTGTGGAGTGAGGGCTATTATGGTTGGAAAGGCCAAATGGAAACCATTGGTGTTGCCTCTACCAGGGAAAATAGTGAACCAAAAACAGTATCGTATCCCTGGAGGGATTGCAGAGATTAATGCCACTATCAAGGATTTGAAAGATGCAGGGGTGGTGATTCCTACCACATCTCCATTTAACTCTCCAATTTGGCCTGTGCAAAAGACAGATGGATCATGGAGAATGACAGTTGACTATCGAAAACTCAACCAAGTAGTGACACCAATTGCAGCCGCTGTACCAGATGTGGTGTCCTTACTCGAGCAGATTAATATGTCTCCTGGTACCTGGTATGCAGCTATTGATCTGGCCAATGCTTTTTTCTCAATACCGGTTCATAAGGACCACCAGAAGCAATTTGCTTTCAGCTGGCAAGGCCAACAGTATACCTTTACTGTCTTACCTCAGGGGTATGTTAACTCTCCAGCGTTGTGCCATAACTTAGTTAGAAGGGATCTTGATCGCCTGACTCTTCCACAAAATATCACACTGGTCCACTATATTGATGATGTTATGTTGATTGGACCCAGTGAACAGGAGGTAGCAGCTAGTCTAGACTTGTTGGTAAAGCATATGCGCATGAGAGGATGGGAAATAAATCCAACTAAAATTCAAGGGCCATCTACCTCGGTGAAGTTTCTAGGAGTTCAGTGGTGTGGAGCATGCAGAGACATTCCTTCTAAGGTAAAGAATAAGTTGTTGCACCTGGCCCCTCCCTCCACCAAGAAAGAAGCACAAGGTTTGGTGGGCCTTTTTGGATTCTGGAGGCAGCACATTCCTCATCTGGGTGTGTTACTACGACCCATATATCAGGTGACTCAGAAAGCAGCAAACTTTGAGTGGGGCTTGTAACAGGAAAAGGCTTTTCAACAAGTCCAGGCTGCAGTGCAGGCTGCTCTGCCCCTAGGGCCATGTGATCCAGCAGATCCAATGGTGCTTGAGGTATCAGTGGCAGATAGAGATGCTGTCTGGAGTCTGCGGCAGGCTCCCATAGGGGAATCACAGCGGAGGCCCTTGGGGTTTTGTAGCAAGGCTCTACCATCATATGCAAACAACTATTCTCCTTTTGAAAGACAGCTCTTAGCCTGCTATTGGACCTTAGTGGAAACTGAACTTTTGACAATGGGCCACCAAGTCACCATGAGTTGCCCATCATGAGCTGGGTGTTATCTGACCCACCAGACCATAAAGTAGGGTATGCACAGCAACAGTCCATTGTCAAATGGAAGTGGTACATACGTGACAGGGCCTGGGCAGGCCCTGAGGGCACAAGCAAGTTACATGAAGAAGTTGCCCAAATGTTTATGGTTCCCACTCCTGTTACAATGCCTCCTGTGCTTAAGCATGCACCTATGGCTTCAAGGGGTTTGCCCTATGATCAATTGACTGAGGAAGAGAAGACTAGGGCCTGGTTTACTGATGGTTCTGCACGCTATTCAGGAACCACCAAGAGGTGGACAGCTGCAACATTACAGCCAATTTCTGAAACAACCCTAAAGGACCCTGTTGAAGGAAAGTCTTCACAGTGGGCAGAACTTCGGGCAGTGCACATGGTTGTGCATTTTGCCTGGAAGGGGAAATGGCCAGAGGTTCAATTATATACTGATTCATGGGCTGTAGCCAATGGTTTGGCTGGATGGTCAGGGACTTGGAAGAAGCATGGCTGGAAAATTGGTGAGAAAGACATTTGGGGAAGAAGTATGTGGGTAGAGCTCTCTGAATGGTCAAAGGATGTGAAGATACTTGTGTCTCGTGTAAATGCTCATCAAAATGTTATCTCAGCAGAGGATGAGTTTAATAATCATGTAGATTGGATGATTCGTTCTGTGGATAGTCAGCCTCTTTCTCCAGCTATCCCTATTGTTGCTCAATGGGCCTATGAACAAAGTGGTCATGGTGGCAGAGATGGAAGTTATGCATGGGCTCGTCAGCATGGACTTCCACTCACCAAGGCTGATCTGGCTACAGCTGCTGCCAAGTGCCAGATTTGCCAACAGCAGAGACCAACTTTGAGCCCCCGATATGTTACTATTCCCCGGGGTGACCAGCCAGCAACCTGGTGGCAGGTTGACTACATTGGACCACTTCCATCATGGAGGGGACAGCGTTTTGTCCTTACAGGAATAGATACTTATTCTGGTTATGGATTTTTCTTTCCTGCATGTAATGCTTCTGCCAAAGCTACCATCCAGGGACTTACGGAATGCTTTATCTACCATCATGGTATTCCTCATAGCATCGCTTCTGACCAAGGAACTCACTTCACAGCCAAAGAAGTGCGACTGTGGGCCCATGGTCATGGTATCCA
Source organism: Rhizomys pruinosus (assembly GCA_009823505.1). Taxonomy (NCBI): domain Eukaryota; kingdom Metazoa; phylum Chordata; class Mammalia; order Rodentia; family Spalacidae; genus Rhizomys; species Rhizomys pruinosus. Next base: position 282,886 of record VZQC01015682.1, read on the forward strand.
CTGGTCTTACCATGTTCCCCACCACCCAGAAGCAGCTGGCTTGATAGAACGATGGAATGGCCTCTTGAAGACACAGTTACAGCGCCAATTAGGTAGCAATACCCTGGAGGGCTGGGGCAAGGTTCTCCAGCAAGCAGTATATGCTTTGAATCAGTGTCCCAATATTGGTACTGTTTCTCCTATAGCCAGAATTCATGGGTCCAGGAACCAAGGTGGAAGTGGAATGATTCCACTCACTATCACCCCTAGTGACCCAGTAGGAAAATTTTTGCTTCCTGTACCCACGACCTTGATTCTGCTGGTCTAGAGTTTTGGCTCCAATGGGGGGAGTGCTTTTGCCAGGAGACACAGCAAACGTTCCATTGAACTGGAAGCTAAGACTTCCCACTGGCCACTTCGGGCTTCTACTGCTTTAAGCCAACAGGCTAAGGAAGGAATAAAATAGTGGAGGAGTGATTGATCCAGACTACCAGGGAGAAATTCGACTTTTTCTCCACAATAGGGGCAAGGAAGATTAGTCTGGAAGGCAGGATATGCTGTAGGGTGCCTTCTGCTGCTACCATGTCCTATGATTAACGTCAATTGGAAACTCCAACAACCCAAACCCACAGGACCATAAATGGCCCAGACCCTTCAGGGATGAAGGTATGGGTCACTCCTCCAAGGAAAGAGCCAAGACCTGCAGAGGTGCTTGCTGATGGTGGAGGAAATACAGAATGGGAGTAGAAGAAGGTAGTCATAAATATCAGCTGAAGCCATGGACCAGTTGCAGAAAGTGGTTATAATAGATATTAACTTTTGTCCTATTTGGTTAAGAATGTGCTTGTTCTTACATAAATATATATATATATCATTATATATATATATATATATATATATATTAAGCAAATACTTGTGTTGTTCTCTTTTGATTGTGCAACTGAGATAAGTTAAGTGTTGTCATATTTAGGTTATTAGATACTGAAGGACTAAGTGTTCCTCAAGGACATTACCACCTACTCTAAGATATAATGCTTTGCTATTGCACATGAGACACTTATAACACGTTAGGTGGAATTATGACCTTGTCATTGTTTGCAATTGACATTTAAGCATAACATAAGGAGACGGTATTTATTGGGTGTCAAGTTGACAAGGGGTGGACTTGTGATGGTTAATCCTGTGTGTCAACTTGACTGGACTAAGGAACAAATAAGAGAAAAGGGATGTTTGGATTGGACCACCTCAACCCCGATGGCCCACCCCAAATGTGGGTGTTACCTTCTGCTGGCAGGCTGTATAAAAGGCCACAGCAGAAGGAGCTGGTCCCTTTTTTCCTGTGGCTTGCCTCTCTCATCTGGTGAGTTTGTCTTGCTGCTGTGATCAACCTTTCAGATCCCAGCGTGTACTGAGACCAGCAGATCTCCTGGAATCCATTCGGACCTTCAGCACTAGATTGGCACTACTGAGACATCCAGCCTTGTGGACTGAGCAGTTCCCTGGATTCTCTCAGCCTTTCCAGTGTGGTGCAGCTACTGTTGGACTCCTTGAGCTCTGTCACATGAGCAAATCAATAAATTGTACATAGCTATATATTCGTCCTGTTACTTCTGTTTATTTAGAGAACCCTGACTAATACAAGTGGTAGGCTCATTTTGAGTCTTTTAAGTGTTCTGCAGATTTCTTTCCACATCTGTTGTATGAGGTTACATTCTGACCAGCAGTGGATAAGTATTCCCCTTTCCCCACAACCTCTCCAGCATTTGGTATCTTTTGTTTTCTTGATCTTAGCCAGTTTTATAGGAGGGAGATGACATCTTAGATTGGTTTTAATTTGTATTTTCTTAGTTATTAATGATGTTGAACACTTTTTAAGATGTTTCTCAGCCATCTTTATTTCCTCATTGGTGAAGTCTCTGTTCATCTCTTTACTTCATCGTTTGAGTGAGTCATTTTTTTCTCCTTTGTTTTTTGAGTAGTTTGTATAATTTGGTTGTTAATGCTCTGTCTGATGTATTACTGGTGAAGATTTTCTCTCACTCTGTGGGTTTTCTCTTCACTTCCTTGATTGCATCTTTAGCTGTACAAAAGCTTTTGAGTTTGATGAAGTCCCATTTGTCAATTGTTGACCTTATTTCCTGCACAGCTGCTGTCTAATTTAGAAAGTCTTTTCCTACACATATGTCTTGTAGATTGTTGCCAACTTTTTATTCTATCACCTTCAGGGTTTCAGTTTGAGATCTTTGATCCTCTTGGAGTTTATTTTTTACAGGGTGAGAGTTAGTGGTTTAATTTTGTTCTTCTAAAAACGGTGATTCAGTTTTGCCAGCACCATTTGCTAAAGATGTTATCCTTCCTTCATTGAGTCTTTTTGGCCCCTTTGTCAAGTATGAATTGGCTGACATTGTGTTAGCTCAAGTTTAAATCTTCACTTTTGTTCCATTGGTCAATGAGTCTGTTTTTGTGTCAGTACCAATCTGTCTTTATTATGATAGTCCTGTGATATAGCTTGGAGTCTGGTAAAGTAATCTCCCCTGTATTGCACTTTTCACTCAGGGTTTCTTTAGCAATTCGAGGTCTTTTGTTTTTCCATATGAATTTAAGGATTGTTTTCTAAGTCTGTAATGAAACTCAGGGTTTTGGATTGGGATTGCATTGAATCTGTATATCAATTTGGGTAAAATATAACTATTTTCTAAGCACTGCACAAAGAAAATTATTTAATGAGTGGAGTGAGCTACACTTGTCTGTGGATACAAGTTATCACAATGCAATTATAAATTATATTGGTTTAGGGAAATGGTAATGGTAGGTTCTGCTTTGGGGTCAGTGAGTGCTCCAGCCTGCTATTTGGTTAGGTTTACAGTACTAGGCATGCATTCCCTCCTATTGAGTGGGTCTTAAATTCAATAAAACTGTTGTTCATTACCTCCAAGATAAAATTGCTACTATTAAATCATTGGGTATATCTTTCTGGTATAGTCATTTTGTGGTTCACAAACATTAGAGCTGAGGAGGAAATCTCTTTCCTTGCAGCTCACATACATGGTCATTGGGGAGAAGAATATAAAGCCAATTCCAGCTCTATTCTTCCAAACCCTGTGGCAGAAAGGTGTGTTTTCTTCAACCAAAGAGACTTACTGTCAAATTCTAGGAGGCAACAAAGGGTTACAGCAATGGACTATATTGTTTTGGATTACTCTTTAATTACTCTGACCAAAAATTGATGGGAGGTCTCTTGTACCTCACAAAGCATATTTTGTTAAATTGTCTACAGGTCTTGAGGGGATCATTATCACCCCATGTTGTGTGATTAAATAAATAAGAACTCTTTAGTCAAAGTATTTGATGATAGAATGTGTATAGTAATGATGCTGGCAAAAAAGCCAGAAATGATCTCCAGATTTCAATTACTCCCCTATTGTGGTCTTTTCATTTTGGTTCCCTGGCCATTTTTACCTTTGAAATAGCTTGGCTTGCAGCTACATACTCTTCACCTAAAATGATTTCTCATTGTGTAGATTTTTTTTAACATTCTATCATCCATAGACATGCATCTGGTCTTGAACTTTCTATTTCATTTTCTTTCTCTCTGATACCTAAGAGAAAAAAATTCTGGCAGCCTAATAGAAATCCAGATCTTTATATTTTCTAATTATAGTTCCTAGCAAACTATCTTCTGTTGGTATTCACAGTTATGTAGGTCTTCTAATATATGGGCTCCTGTTTGGTTGCTGCTCACTGAGATTATTGTATTTAAATTAATTTTCTGGGCTAATGGATCCACAGATCCTCCAATATGAGTTATTGCTGTCATGTTCTGTCTTTGTATCAAGGGAATATAAATGCAGTACTAAACTTTCAATGTAGGTTAAAGAATCAAGTTTTTATAACATAGTAAAGAACTTACCTGTCATGTTACACTATAATTAATTCCTCACTCACCACCTCCATACAGAAAAGAAGTAGAGTGAAATCTCTTAGTGGGTTGGATTATCATAGTCATTTATTATCCTCTCTTCTTAGTGGCAAGAGTAATGTGAAATCTAAAATAATAAAGTCCATGACCATCTGAAATTGAGTATATACACATTACCTTCTACAAAATATTATGCAATAAAGCATTATTGATAAAGCATGCAGTGTTTTCCTTTTAGATTTCCTGGGTTCAAACTATAGCTCTATAAATATTGAACCATATGATCTTGTTGTGTAGTCTTGACATTCCTCAGATTCTCACTGTTAAAATAGAGATAGCTAAAATAGCGATTCATAAGACTGATCTGCAAATGAAATTAGTTAATTACCTTTAATTTGTTTATACCAGTACATTGTATCTATTAAGTGGTACATTTTTACAATTGTCAAGATTCTGTATCAAATTCCATGCAAAGAAAATTCATTTTAAGGAACGGAAAAAGAAAAAAAGTCAATCAATTTTTAGTGCTTGATGTGTTACCAAGAGAGAAGTGACTCCCTATTAATAAGAAATGTGTTGTTTCTGAAAGCGGCAGAGAGAAGTAAGTTTACTATATAGTTTTGAGGCATACCGTGATGGCATACACCTGTAATCCAATGAGTTGGTCATATGAGGCTTTCTAAACCAAAAGAAGAGAAATAAAAACAGTTGGTCATATGAGGCTTTCTAAACAGCAAAGAAAAGAAATAAAAACAGTTGGTCATATGAGGCTTTCTAAACAGCAAAAAAGAAAAATAAAAACACTCAGTTCTTCAAAAATATTAAAATATAACCCCAGGAAGGTGCAATCTTTCATCTACACTTCAATCTAAAATCTACAATGGCCACTTAAGGAGGCTTAAAATTCCCTAGCAAACTATCAGAAAGGAAATATATGGAAGGTTACCAAGCCACAGGTTCAAGAGCCAAAACTCATATTAGAGGCACCTGATAATTTATTTACTTCATATATCTGTGCAATTTGGAGAAAATTATAACATATATCATTTAACATCTTTTAATAAACATGCAATGATTCAAAGCTCAGTTTAGAACAATACATCTGCTTCACCATGCAAATTAAGCCTCTTTCTACCTGGATTCCTTCCCAGAAATCCAAACCCTTTTTTGACCTCTGCAAGCATCTCCTGTAAACGTAGCCTAAATTGTCTCCCAGTTCCTGCCCACTGGTGAAATAGCAACTTCAAATTTAGGTTCATTAACTTTCAATTTAGGTTCCTCTAAGCTAGGTTAGGGGACAAGACTAAATGGGTCTGTTTCTGTAGTTATTCGAGATCCTTAGTCTTCCCACCTCTTAATGTCAGCCAGTGGATACATTTCTTTCATTAGTTACTCTTTGTTCCTCACTTAGCCTCATTTCTGAATGTTGAAATTTGTCCATCCGTGGTACAGGAACTTGTTACACATCATAAGACTCAATAACCAAGTATCTATTAAAAATTAGCCTATCAGAATAATTCAGCATACTTCCAAACTATCCTAAATACATATACAAGAACAGTGTGTTGAATACCTTTGATTGTAAACTTGACACACCAAGGAAAAGATAATCTCATTTGAGGCCCTATCTCCACTGAATTAGTCTGTGGCTATGTTTGTGAGGCATTTTCTTGAATGGTGAGTAATGTTGGAGGGCTTAGCCCAGTATGGTTCATACCACCTCTGGGCAGGCAGTTTTGGTTTGTATAAGAAAATAGGCTGAGCCAGGTGCGGTGGCTGATGCCTTTGGTCCCAGCACTCTGGAGGCAGAGGAAAGAGGGTCTCTGTTAGTTCAAGGCCAGCCTGGTCTACATGGTGAGTTCAAGGACAGCTAGAACTACAGGGAGACCTTGTTACAAAAAGAGAAAAAAGAAACCTAAGACAAAGGAGACAGAGTGAACATTAGGCAAGGGAGAAAGCCTATGCCTCCAGATTCCATCCTTGGCTCCCTTCCATGATGAATAGTGAACTGTAAGGTCAACTAAACCTATTCTTCCCAAACTTGCTTTAGGTCAGTGTTTCATGACAGCAGTAGAAAGTAACAGTTCTGTCTCAATGAAAATTTCATATACAGGTTGTATGTAAAATTAAGTTCTCTATTTTCTGAGACAATTTTTTCCAGTTGTTATACATAATATGTGGTGAATTACATACCATGTAAAATAATTAGAAATTTTCTAAATAAGTCAGTTCCCTGTAATTCACTTCCTTGCTCATTACTATGGATAATCATATCTAAGGATATTTCTGACACAGACATTATTACATAGAAGGTTAAACAATAAGTAAAGCACTATGATTTATATGGCATATCTGAAAAGGCATCAGTTTATAATACTATGTGCATTTGAGAATTTTTTAATGTTTTCATAATCATAAACTTTTATTCTTAATGTATATATTGTGGGTATGCACATTTGAGTTGTTTCTATCTGCCACAGTATATGTATGGAGCCTAATGGACAACTTGTAGGACACTCTTCTCTCCTTCTACCAGGTGAGTCATAAGGACTGATCTCAGTTCATTGGGATTAGAGAAAATGCCTTTACAGAGTCCTGTAAATGTCCTTCATCATTATAGACTTATGTAGTCACATCACCCTCTGCAATTCTAATGAATTACTCTATTTCCCTCAATCAGGGAAGATACTGCCAGCTTTATGTATTTTCCGGAATTGCTACATTTGAAGAAGTATAGAAAAATATAAATCTATAAATATAATATTTGGCCCATAGTATAGATTTATAACATTTTATAATTTATGATTAATTTTAATTCTTCCTGTTTTCTTTTCTAGAGATAGGGTTTCCTTGTAATATGAGCAGGCCTCCCTATTTAGAACAGTCTGGACTTGATTTCACAGAGATCATGCTACATTTTCCTGCAAGTATTAGGATTAAAGGCATATTCCACTATGTCAGTCCTGTGAAAATCACTTATTATTGCTCTGGGATGGATTACTGCTTTCAATTTTAGCATGGGCATTAATGTTGCTGACGACTGAGACTTAGAAGACCTAAGATGACATCATTTTACTTGTGATTTTTAAAGCATCTTTATTTTTTTAATATGTACATTACAGAAAACAAAATGCAAGAAGCCAAGAAAAAAATCTTGCAGTCACATGCAGCTCAGTTGGATGTGTGCTTCTAGATCCTGCGTGTGTACACACCTTTAGGTAATTGAGACTGTACAGTATGTATCATGCTTTCTCACACACTGTGAATATTCACTAACTCAAAAACCCCTCATTACATGAGTATTTTGATAACCAAGAATATACCAGGCCATCTCAATCTGTCAGACAAATTGTAATCCTGTCTTCCTTGGCAACAAAAATTTCACAGAAGACAAAAATGGCAACAAGCCTGTAGATAGAAGTACTGGCAAAGTTACAATTAAAGTTCGTATTCCCTTAACACTCATTTTAAAAGGAAACATAAAGCAAGAGACTATAGTAAGCACAGTGTTCAATTTACTATTAGATCAATATAGTAAAATATTCACAAGTAGATGAATTAATGCATTCCTGTGGTGTAACACATCAGCAATTCATATGAACAGCAGCCTGGACACAACTGTGCAGATCTCTCCCTACGGGCTTCCCTCTGGCCCTCCAGTGCCAGAAGGTCCAACTGGTTAGCCATTGACTTCTCCCAAGATAGCAGTGCTGCTATTACACCAATGTCATATGCTGTGCTGGTCATTGACCTGGGTATTTGGTGTTGAGGCTGATATTGGAGCATCTATTGATGATCTCTCTTAGTGGTTTACATAGTCCTTTCCACAGCTACAAGTGCTAGCCTTCACCAGTGGTGCCTTCTAGGTTCTGGGAGGCAATCAAAAGCTGTGGCAATAGCCTGTGAAATTTAGGGAGACTCTTTGATTACCCTGGCCAATAACTCAAAGGAAGGTTTCTCCTGTCTGGTGCCATTTTTGGTATGCCGCCTTCATCTTTGCATATGGACTTATGAAGTAGTATTGTGTGTGTAATTTGTCAGTATATTGTTAGACAAATATGAGTCTCTCAGGTTTTTTACCCTAACAAGGCATTAGTTATCTCTCCTCTCTCCCTTTACCTGTTTAGTCCTCCCTCAGTGTCCTCTCCATGCCATGTCCATTTAAATTATCCCAATTCCTCCGTTGAAACTTCCAGTCTCTGATGGCTCCATTTATCTTGGGTTCCTTTCCCCCTTTCCTTCTATAATACTTCCACTCCTCTCCCATTTATATACCCTGATTTTTGTTATTTTAATTGAAGTTTTGGCATTTCATACATCATTTCTCAATACAATTTAGACTCATTCCCCTTTCCATGCCCCCCACCCCACCTGAGTTCCTTCATTCTGCCATACATGTATTGCACCTTTTTCTGAAGCTTTTTAAAGATATTCTATGCAGACAATTATTGTTTTAGGGAGAGCTTTACTGTTTCAGTCAGCTCTTTGTCCCAGTTCTTTTGTTGTTGTGGTTCCTTTCAATTTTTTTTGCTTCAAAATATGCATATATATATATATATATATGTCACACATATACTAAAATTATGTCATCTGAAAATAAACTGTATGTTATTTCCAAATTATACTTCAGAATTCACATTTTTCCCTTTTAATTTTATATTACTCTAAAATATGCAAATATACCTTCCCCCAATATACCAAAATTATAAAGTCTGAACATAAGTGGTAGGTTAATTCTAGAGTCCATTAAGCTATTTACATTGCAAGAGCAAAGTCACTTTCAGATAAAAAGAAATATAACAGTAACATTGCTCTATTTGCCTTACAATTAGGGATTTGGTGCTATCATCTGCAAATAAGGGATACCATTCTTTGTTTTTCTGGGACTATGTTACTTCACTTAGCATAAAACTTCAAGTTCCATCCATTTGCCTACAAAGTTCATGATGCCATCTTTCTTTACTGCTGTATAGAAATTCATTGAGTAGATGTACACATTTTCTTTACCCACTCATCAGTTGAGGGGCATTAGGGTTGCTTCCAGCTCTTTGCTATTGTGAAGAAAGCTGCAGTAAACATGGATGTGCATGTATCTCTGCAGTAGGATGAATGGGATGACTGGGTCAGGTTGTAAGCTAATTTTGAGTATTTTAGAGGTTCTCCACACTGCTTTCTTGTAGATACCCTGTTTTTAACCATTTGTCCATTATTAACAGGTCTCACCTAGCCTTCTGTCTCAGGTTCTCTTTCCCTTTACCTTCCCATTTCATTTTCTTTTTTTAATATTATTTTACTTTTGTATGTGTATGAATGTACTGTCTGCATGTAGGTTTGTGCACCCATGTCGTGTAATGCCGCAGAGGTCAGAAGAGAGTCTCAGATTCCCATGGAACTGGAATTCTCCTGGAATTGGAGTTACAGACTGTTCTTAGCCGCCATGTTGGTGCTGGGGATAGAACCCGGGTCCTCTGCAAGAGCAGTCGGTGCTCTTAACCGCTAGGCTATCTCTCCAGCCCCCCGCCATTTCCTTTACATTTGCCTGGTTCCTGTAGTTATATCTAGATAAATAATTATAAGGATTTGGTTCTAGGATCCACAACTGAGGGACAACATATGTTGTTTGTTTTTCTGGGTCTTGGTCACTTCACTTCAAATCATTTTTTATAAAAATTCACGCCATGCCAGAGTTACCAAAAGCCACTGAACCAATAAAGCAAATATGGGTCTCCTTGAGTCAAGCAAGACTCCTCCGTCAGCACCAGCTACACCTCACCTGCCTGGAAATACTGTGCAACAGAGGCAGCCACATGCCTCTATATCACAAAACTAATTGGCTATTGGCTCTCTCCTTGGAGGAATAACCCACGGCTGATGCCACAAGCTTACATCCTCTAATGGTTAGGAGATGTTATCAGCCACAGTAAGACCCTGTCATATTTAACAGAAAAAAATGTAATTCATGGATTAACATACCATCCAAACATCTGTGTCTATACCAAAATAACCTACCATAACAATTACTACTGTTTAAATACCTATATAGCGAATTGCATGCGCTTCATTAGTATGATCGAAAGGTTATTCCTGGACAAACTGTCAGCCCAGAAAAGGAAACAGCCAGAATTGACCAGAGTCCAAGATAACAGCTCCAGAGAAAGTAGACTGTTTTGCTTCTCATCCACCTGTGCCCCTTTTGTAAGCCTAGGGAACAATCTGCGGAAGAGGGGGCATGGTAGAATGTAAGGGCTGCGATTGCGGTGAACGGTGAAACTACAGCAATATAGTCTGGACACTCATTTGATCAACTTGATTGAACATACAAGCCCCCCCTGCTGGATGGTGGGACCCATGGGCTGTGTGGGTTTGGGCACAACTGCTTGCAAACTGGTTTTACATGAAGGATGCTTGTACTCATAAATTATCACTTATTGTTTAAAAAATGAAAAAAAACTGAGAAAGATGCAGGACAGTTATGGCAGAATGCATGATCTGGGATGAGGTGGGGTGGGGTGGGGGGAAGGGAAAGGGAAATATGCCTGAACTGAATTGGAAAAAGATGTCTGAAATACACAAAGCATCAATAAAAAAATGAAAATTTAAAAAAATCTAGAATTCTCATGGTAAAAAAAAAAAAAAATTCACACCATTAATGCAAGAGCTATTCTTTGAGTGTTCGGATATTTAGAGATCATCATCTAAGATTATCGTGTTTGTGTAGTATGATTAAAGAAAAAGATAGAGGGTTAAAAAAATTGGTCTTTTGACTCTTCAATTACATCATAGAGCGTATCATATAAAGGCTTCATTCTCAATAAGTCACCTACCATAGGAGGAAGACTCAGCTGCGGATTGCCAAAACAGTGCCAAATTAGTGATGAGAACTAACTTGCTATAGATGGCCAGGTGATCTTATGACTCACAAAGCTCTTATAAGGGAATTGTTTATTATGTTAATGCTGAGAGATCACCTGTAACGGAATATGAGTAGAAAATAGAGTTTAGTTCTTCTCAGAAACAGTTGTTCAAATATTGTTGCATAATTGCCCTAGTCTCTGGATTTCTTAAATGCTATTCAATGGTAATAAGTTTTTTTATGTTATAGCAGAAAATGTTCAGGAAATAAACTAAGCTTTTGAAGATTATATTTTATCTCACTTTGACACCCTGCTGCTGGCCAGAACTCCTATTTAACAATATATTCAATTATAGTTCTATACAAAATCAGCCTTTTAGACTGCTTTCAGAGACAAGAATTGGATGTCTTTCAAAAATAATGGTTCACTAGAGACCATCACTGAATATAATACCAGATAAAACAAGAAAGTGAAAAATATCACCGAATATCTAAATGTTGGAAGATCTTTCCAATAAACAGCTTGAGAATGAATTAGATCTTAATGAGAAGGGGATAAAAATCACCTTGTCCAAAAATATCTGTTGTATCTCCTTTGAGGCAAATGGTGCTAAGGAAAGATAAAAAAAATTATTATGACTAACACTAATTATAAGTAAAGATTAGACTCTAATGTTTACTATTACTTTATTAAAATTTTCATTTATTCAACACATTACTTTTTTCTTTGACTCTGTACCAAGGATTGGGTTAGGCTCTCAAAAATTATTTAAATTGAGCCTTGAAAATATATGCCACTAAGGTGGCATGTTTCATTGTAATTGTCCATTCAATAATAAAGAATACAGATGAAATCTCAAGTTTTGAAACTACTGAAAAGAATACATTTAAAACTATTTACCAGAATGGAACATTTGAAATATCCACACCAAGGCAAACAAGTATGAAATTTATCAATCTAAAGGCAAGGAAAATTTGCTAACAACAATCAAAATAGTTATACTCAAAGTGTTGGAAATTAAATTCATTTCTGACTTTTCAATAATAGTAAAAGCTGAAAGAGAATGTTGGAGATTTTGAGTTAAGTGACTCCAATCTTCAGGGCTGTATATAGTGAAATTATCTATCAATATATCAGTTCACACACTAAAACCTCTATATTTTTACCTGCTGTACATCCTTCTTCCCAAATACTGGATAAATTATTTCACTGAAACCAGAAAAAATGATAAAATGGCATCCAAAATCTTTTGCTTAGTCACAAAAATGAAAAGAAAGAGAAATAAATGTAGACAATTCCTGTAATGATGGCCAAGGGGATTTCCAGTACTCTATGTAAGCAAAACTTAAGTACAAAATATCTGCATTAAAATAAAAGATTGAAGGTCCTAAAAAAACACAGAATGTATAGATTACTAAATGGATTTAAGCATATGAGAAGCCACATAAAAATTTAGGCATAAAATAAAAAATACAATAAAGGAAAAATTATAGCAAGTATTGAATCTAAGGCAAAAAGTCATATGATAAAATCAGGCATAATCAAGAATATTGTCATGGCCTCAAAATTCGTATGCCGAAACCCATTCCTCATGGTGACAGTAATAAGAATTAGAGGTTATGTGTGGATATCAGGACATGTGGTTGGAATACTCACGAAGGACCTTTTTATCCTTGTGAAGACATGCTTGAAATACCATACATGAGCTTAAAAGCAGGCCAATACCACAAAATTATTCAACCAGAACTTCAGTGTTCTTAGCCTTCAAATTCCAAATCAGTTTCTTCTGTTCCTATGTTACCCAGTCTTTGATGTATTATAGTAGCCCATATAGACTAAAGCAAATGATATGCATTATCCCAGTAAACATCATAGCAAGACCTTGAACTCATTTATCCAAACTGAGAGTTAGCAACACCCTAAATCATGAAGTTTTCAAATTAGTTTCCAAATCTGAAAGATGTTGATAGTGAAAAGGAGTATAAAGGAGCTGCTATTAATAGCTAAAGCAGGACAGCAGGAATAATTTAGATCTGTTGTATGCTATCTGAGACAGATGGTGAACCAAACTATTGTGAAAATACAACTCCACCTGGTGGAACTTTATTTTTAATTGCAGTCAAAGTACTCTTGAGAAAAATACAATGTTTATCTTGGAATTTTCCTCCCCAAATATAATAAAAAATATCATAATCTATTTCAGAAATAATTGTTTTATTTGCAGGTGCTCAGGCATGCATTGCTTACTGTATTAAAATAAGTAACAAAAATAAATCTGATTCATGAAAAGTAACTTGCAAATGACATTCTAGGAATAGACATTTTGTTGTTTATAATAAATTCTTCATAAACTAATGATGCTGTCCAGTGTTGATATGCACAAAGCTTCCCAATAAACTTCTAAATATTTAAAATTAACACTCATTTTAGAGCTCTAACAAATTGCTTTCACAACTAATGTATACAGTTCATTTTAGTATTTTATTAATCATTTTCTAGTCCTAAGTCTAATATATTAAAGACATGGGATATTATTTGCTATTTGACAAATTCACATGTGACCATTTTGATATGTATTTCTTCTTTGTATTAAGATTATTCAAAGCTTGAAACATTTTCAATGTTTCTGTAATGTTTATTTTTATTTTTAGGATTGATTTATCCAAATGAGCAAATTGGACTATTTAAAAAACATTTGTACATAATTCAAGTAAGGGAAAAAAAAGATTCTCCAAATTTAAAAGTACATTCACACAAATAGAAAATGCTTACTTAAAGAGAATCTTTCCTTTGGATTTAAGCCTTTTTTTCTTCTATTTCCTACACCTTTAAATTCCGTGTTTATTTTACTTTACTTTTAATTTATTTATTTTTAATTCAATTTTTATGTGCTTCATACATAATATTTCACTCAGTCTTAATCGCCATTATTTCATTTTTAAAATTTTTATATATCCATTTATTAAACAAGAACTCCTTCATGACGATTTAATACAATATTTATTATCGATTAGTGTTGAGAATATTATTTCCCTCTACATAAATAAATAGAGATTTGAACACTAGGAAAAGAATCAAGACAAGTACCATGAAAAATTGGTCTTTCAAAAGAAAGTGGAGAGACTGAGGGCAGGGTTAGGCTTTGTTGTCATGGACAAATCAATAAGAACAAATGCCATGAGGCTCTGTGCCAGTCAAAATACACAGAGTTAAACCTGGGAGCCAGGGGAGTCCAACCCAATGATGGTCATGTCAAGAGACCAACGTTTGCTCAATGACCTTCACCTTGGAATCCCCACAGCTGTACCTATAAACGACCCCAAAGAAACAAACTTCAGTTGGGTGTGGTGACACATTTCTGTGCCCCAGCATTCAGGAAGAAGAGGCAGTTGGATTGCTACAAAAGGCTTGCCTGGCCTATATAGTTTCAGGCTGACCAGGGTTACTTAGCATGACCCTGTCTCAAAAAAAAGGGGCTTTTGTGTGTTCATACCCTCATCCACTTCCATTTTGTTTGTTTCTTTTTCTTGTACTTGCTTGAAGATATGGATGGTCAGATTTTTCTACTGGCTCCTACCGTGCCTCCCTTGCCAAGATACATTCCTGTCACTCTGGAACCATAAGCCAAATAAACTTTCCTTCTGTAAGTTGCCTTCATCTTGGTTTGACCAATGGAATAAAACTGAAGATCCAAACCTGAGCACATACAATTTCAGCCATCTTGTATTTGACAAGGAGGCCAAGAAGACACATTGGAGGAAAGACAGCATCTTCAACAAGTGGTGTTGGCAAAACTGGATCACCACATGTAGAATAATGAAATTAAACCCCTACCTCTCACCTTGTACAAAAGTCAACTCCACATGGACCAAAGACCTCAACGTGAAACCTCAAACTCTGGAGGTGATAGAAGAGAAACTTGGCAGCAGACTACAAGACATAGGCGTAGGAAAAGACTTCCTAAATCAGACAGCAGCTGCACAAGAAATAAGATTGACAATGGACAAATGGGATCTCCTTAAACTCAAAAGCTTCTGTACATCAAAAGAAACAATAAAGGAAGTGAAGAGAAAACCCACAGAGTAGGAGGAAACCTTCACTGCAGATACATCTGACAAAGCATTAATTTCCAGAGTATACAAGCTACTCAAAAAACAAAGAAGAAAGAAAACAAATGAATCACTCAAAAAATGGAGCAAAGATCTGAATAGAGACTTCACAGAGGAGGAATTAGAGATGGCTGAGAAACATCTTAAGAAGTGTTCAACATCGCTGATAATTAAGGAAATGCAAATTAAAACCACTTTGTCTAAAAAAATAGAATCCAATGGTTAAAAAAAAAAAAAATTCACACCATTAATGCAAGAGCTATTCTTTGAGTGTTCGGATATTTAGAGATCATCATCTAAGATTATCGTGTTTGTGTAGTATGATTAAAGAAAAAGATAGAGGGTTAAAAAAATTGGTTTCTTTTTGACTCTTCAATTACATCATAGAGCGTATCATATAAAGGCTTCATTCTCAATAAGTCACCTACCATAGGAGGAAGACTCAGCTGCGGATTGCCAAAACAGTGCCAAATTAGTGATGAGAACTAACTTGCTATAGATGGCCAGGTGATCTTATGACTCACAAAGCTCTTATAAGGGAATTGTTTATTATGTTAATGCTGAGAGATCACCTGTAACGGAATATGAGTAGAAAATAGAGTTTAGTTCTTCTCAGAAACAGTTGTTCAAATATTGTTGCATAATTGCCCTAGTCTCTGGATTTCTTAAATGCTATTCAATGGTAATAAGTTTTTTTATGTTATAGCAGAAAATGTTCAGGAAATAAACTAAGCTTTTGAAGATTATATTTTATCTCACTTTGACACCCTGCTGCTGGCCAGAACTCCTATTTACAATATATTCAATTATAGTTTATACAAAATCAGCCTTTTAGACTGCTTTCAGAGACAAGAATTGGATGTCTTTCAAAAATAATGGTTCACTAGAGACCATCACTGAATATAATACCAGATAAAACAAGAAAGTGAAAAATATCACCGAATATCTAAATGTTGGAAGATCTTTCCAATAAACAGCTTGAGAATGAATTAGATCTTAATGAGAAGGGGATAAAAATCACCTTGTCCAAAAATATCTGTTGTATCTCCTTTGAGGCAAATTGGTGCTAAGGAAAGATTAAAAAAAATTATTATGACTAACACTAATTATAAGTAAAGATTAGACTCTAATGTTTACTATTACTTTATTAAAATTTTCATTTATTCAACACATTACTTTTTTCTTTGACTCTGTACCAAGGATTGGGTTAGGCTCTCAAAAATTATTTAAATTGAGCCTTGAAAATATATGCCACTAAGGTGGCATGTTTCATTGTAATTGTCCATTCAATAATAAAGAATACAGATGAAATCTCAAGTTTTGAAACTACTGAAAAGAATACATTTAAAACTATATTACCAGAAATGGAACATTTGAAATACCACAACCAAGGCAAACAAGTATGAAATTTATCAATCTAAAGGCAAGGAAAATTTGCTAACAACAATCAAAATAGTTATACTCAAAGTGTTGGAAATTAAATTCATTTCTGACTTTTCAATAATAGTAAAAGCTGAAAGAGAATGTTGGAGATTTTGAGTTAAGTGACTCCAATCTTCAGGGCTGTATATAGTGAAATTATCTATCAATATATCAGTTCACACACTAAAACCTCTATATTTTTACCTGCTGTACATCCTTCTTCCCAAATACTGGATAAATTATTTCACTGAAACCAGAAAAAAATGATAAAATGGCATCCAAAAATCTTTTGCTTAGTCACAAAAGAAAGAAAGAGAAAAAATGTAGACAATTTCCTGTAATGATGGCCAAGGGATTTCCAGTACTCTATGTAAGCAAAACTTAAGTACAAAATATCTGCATTAAAATAAAAGATTGAAGGTCCTAAAAAAACACAGAATGTATAGATTACTAAATGGATTTAAGCATATGAGAAGCCACATAAAAATTTAGGCATAAAATAAAAAATACAATAAAGGAAAAATTATAGCAAGTATTGAATCTAAGGCAAAAAGTCATATGATAAAATCAGGCATAATCAAGAATATTGTCATGGCCTCAAAATTCGTATGCCGAAACCCATTCCTCATGGTGACAGTAATAAGAATTAGAGGTTATGTGTGGATATCAGGACATGTGGTTGGAATACTCACGAAGGACCTTTTTATCCTTGTGAAGACATGCTTGAAATACCATACATGAGCTTAAAAGCAGGCCAATACCACAAAATTATTCAACCAGAACTTCAGTGTTCTTAGCCTTCAAATTCCAAATCAGTTTCTTCTGTTCCTATGTTACCCAGTCTTTGATGGATTAACATATCATCCAAACATATGTGTCTATGCCAAAGTAACCTACCATAACTATTAGTGCTGTTTAAATACCTATATATCTAATTGCTTGTGCTTCATTAGTAGGATCGAAAGGTTAATCCTGGACAAACTGTCAGCCCATGAAAGGGAACAGCCAGAATTGACCAGAGTCCAAGACAACAGCTCGAGAGAGAGTGGACTGTTTTGCTTCTCATCCACCTGTGCCCCTTTTCTAAGCCTAGGGAACAATCTGCGGAAGAGGGGTGTGGCAGAATGTATGGTCTGTGATTGGGGTGAATGGTGAAACTACAGCAATGTAGTCTGGACACTCATTTGATCAACTAGATTGAACATACCACCCCTCACCCCCCGCTGGATGGTGGGGCTGTGGGGGTTTGGACACAACAGCCTGCAAATTGGTTTTACATGAAGGATGCTTGTACTCATGGATTATCACTTATAGCTAAAAAATGAAAAAAACTGAGAGAAAGATGCAGGACAGTTATGGCAGAATGCATGATCTGGGATGGGGTGGGAGTGGGGGGGAAGGGAATGGGAAATATGCCTGAACTGAATTGGAAAATGATGTATGAAATGCACAAAGCATCAATAAAAAAAATGTTAATAATAAAAAAAAGGCTTGCCTGGCCTACATAGTTTCAGACTGACCAGGGTTACCTAGCATGACCCTGTCTCAAAAGAAAGGGGTGGGGGGTGGAGAAAAAGGAAAGAAACAGACTTTAGAAACAGAATGTGGTAACTATTGACACACTCTCCTAAAGCCACTGGCTGAATGAAGTGCCAGTGGCCCACCGTAACAAAGCTGTCACTTGGCTACCTGATGAGTTCTTTTACCACAAAGTTACATGTTGCTATTCTTCAAAAGGATAAAAATAAAGAGCTACAAAATGTCACGTTTCAGAAAGTCTGTACCTTCATTCAGCAATGGATCAGCTAATTTTCCCTGACCAGACACAACTTGGCAGTGCAGGGCCAGGAAAACAGAAGGAGTACCTAGGTTGCCCTCTACCTGGCTTCCTCCAGCTCCCCACAGCAGGGCATCTAATGTGTTCAAGCCACCCATAAGCCCATCAGGGGCATTCACAGCCCTATCTAAAATCCTAATGGGAGAGAAGGCCCCAGCTGGACTGAGGCCCTCCCAAGAATCAAGTGACACTTATCCCAGCCTCAATTTTTAAAGAAATAAGCTGAAAAGGTTTATTTGGTTTTGGAATATTACTTTTTTGAAGAGTATGTAATAACTTGCATTTAAATAATGTCAGCTGTGCAAACTGGTAGGCCTGGCTTTAACATGTACATTG
The DNA here is from genome assembly GCA_009823505.1 of Rhizomys pruinosus. Lineage (NCBI taxonomy): Eukaryota > Metazoa > Chordata > Mammalia > Rodentia > Spalacidae > Rhizomys > Rhizomys pruinosus. The sequence goes on from VZQC01015682.1 coordinate 301,342, forward strand.
TCCACATTCCTGAATAAGTGTAGAAATTTTTCTGAAGAACTTTTGCTTTTTCTAGGTTGAGATGAGAGAAAAAGTGTGTGGGTGATTAGCTGTCAGCATCTAAAAAAATGTGTGAGCCTGAACTGAACCTATTCAGAAACAGAGTACAATAAAAATAAGTTGGCTCACAAATCCAAGGAGATATTGATGCTTAATTTTAAAGTTGGAAATTTTTCATTTTGTGTGTGTACATGGACTGGTTTATACATGAAACTTTTTTTTATGTGTATGAATGCACTGTCTGCAGCATGTAGGTTTGTGCACCCATGTGGTGCAATGCCACGGAAGTCAGAAGAGGGTGTCAGATTCCCCTGGAACTGGAGTTAAAGACAGTTCTCGGCCACCATATGGGTGCTGGGGATTGAACCCGGGTCCTCTGCAAGAGCAGTCCACGCTCTTAATTGCTAGGCCATCTCTCCAGCCCTATACATGGAACTCTTTTGTAGTGTAACATTTCTGAGAAGTAATTCTAGTTCTTGAGTTCTAATTCTGTCTGAGCCTGGGATCACATCGGGAAGGCATTACTAATCTGAGTAAATGTAATTTTTTTTTACATAGTCCCACAAAGGACCATGCTACTGTTTGTTCACAAGATTACTGAACAAAGTACTGAGGAGATAAGATCAAAGGTTATTTATTTTGTAATTTTGAACCTTTTTTTTTCTGTCTTTTAGATGAATCCTGAAATACCAATGACATTTTCCTTTAGTAATTGAAATCTGTTAACAGTGAATTAATTAATGTTCATTCAACCTCAATTCTAATAGCAAAAAAGCTGTGATTTTTGAGATTTTGTAGAAAGAGCTCTAAGCTGTTTAAAAGAGAAAGTATGCTAGTTTTCAATTCATTTGGGTAATTTAATATGGTAAAAGCAACCACTCTCTTGCTCTAAACCTCAACCCAGGAAGTCCCTGAAGTCCATCTCCTCTCCTCCCACCACGAAAATGGGCAATCTGCCACAGGAACCAATGCATTGGTACAACCAGCATGGGAGCCTCCCCCACCCTCACCCGCCCACCAGATAATTAATCAGCCTAAATTTAAAGGTGAAACTTCTTTCCTGAACTTTGTTCACATTTTAACGTCCTCTTCCTAATCACTTCTTGCAGTGACGTCCCCCCCAAAACGTTTTTTAAGTTTTTAAATTTTTTTTTAAATTTATTCTTGCATGTGTATGAATGTATTATCTGCATGTAGGTTTGTGCACCCGTGTCCTGCAATGCCGCGGGTGTCGGATTCCCCTGGAACTGGAGTTAAAGACAGTTCTCAGCCGCCATGTGAGTGCTGGGGATCGAATGCAGGTCATCTGCAAGAGCAATCGGTGCTCTTACCCACTAAGCCATCTCTCCAGCCCCCTCCCAAAACTTTTATTTGTCTTAATATGCGTTTTAATTCTTACACTTCAGATGGTATTTTTAGCTGTTTGCTGGTATTCTTAATCAAAAGTTTGTATATATAACAGGATAAATATATTTTGATTGCAGTTTAAGTAACAACAAATCTCCACAACAAAATCGTTGGATTTTAGTATTCTTTGTATGACATATTGACTGTTTTTTTCATGCTTCTAAGAATGATTTAATCTGGTTTATCAAACTGCAAACAAAATGTCAATGTAATGTATTTACATTATTTAATTGTTCAAACGTTCACATGGCTCCATTATTTTTTACCTATAATGATTAGGTGTCCCTACTCAGTCCCCAACCAGAAATAACACAAGCAGATTCTCATCCAGTCTAGAAGACTAGATTTCCTTTTTCCTTAATCTCAAGGTAGTTTATCTTTTCTGGTTGAGTATACACTGGATATATGGAATTTCGTCTTTGCCATAGGTTGCTCTCTTTCCTCTCCTGGACTATGTCTTCCCAGCCTATGCAAAACCAAGCAAGTCCAACACCTTTTATCACACATGATTTAGACTCAAAAAGCAGTGGCTACCTATATCTACTTCTAGTTGGTTACTTTTTTTAAATCTCTCATTGTCTCACTTTGAGACATACACCCATTCAGAAAGCTCTTTTCTTGGAAGAAAGGGCAAAGAGACACAAAGATGATTAAAGACTCCATCCTACCATGAAACTGAATTTTCTTTATGTGTACGAGCTGGTCCAGCATCACATGGAAGTCTATGAACAGGGGTGATAAGAATTTGAATTTTTCTTTCTGACATAAAGGTACCTTCTAAAAAAAATGTATATAATGGAGCAAATACTGCAGAAATAAAAAGGGGTAAATCCCACAAGCAATTATGCAAAGAAGGAAACAAATTAACATCAACAAAAACAAACAACTCTGAAAAAAATCTCATCTTGAAAGAAGCTGGAAGGAAGTCAGGAAGAGACTGCTGACTGGCCTAACAGTCCTGGAGCAAGCTCAGCTACACTGGCTTGCACACATTGCTGATTTCATGGGAAACTCATCCAGCATTTTAGAAAAGCAACTTGAAATGTGTATGAATTAATTTTTAGTGGTTAAGAGCACTGACTGCTCTTGCAGAGGACCCCAGTTCGATCGCCAGCACCCACGTGGCAGATGAGAACCGTCTTTAACTCAAGTTGCAGGGGAATCTGACACCCTCTTCTAACCTCTGTAGCATTGCACGACACGGGTGCATTGATCTACATGCAGGCAGTACATTCATACACATACAAAATAAATAAAATTAAAAAAGAAAAGAGCTTTATTCTTTCTCATAATTTATTTTTACTTATTTTTATTTATTTCTGTATGTGTATGAGCGTACTGTCTGCATGTAGGTCTGTGCACCTGTTTCATGCAATACTGCGGAGGTCAGAAGAGGGTCTCGGATTTCCCTGGAACTGGAGTTCTCCTGGAATTGGAGTTACAGACAGCTCTCAGCCGCCATGTGGGTGCTGGGGATCAAACCCGGGTCCTTTGCAAGAGCAATCAGAGCTCTTAACCGATAGGTTATTGCTCCAGCCCCTCTCATAAATCTTAAGACTGAGAAAATAGAGACATAAACTTCCACCTATACTATACTATACTGATAGCAGTCAATGTGGTATTATTTTTACTAACAAATTACCCACTTAACTTACATATAGGGATTTGGAGCTAGGATCCACAAATAAGGGACAGCATATGTCGTTTGTTTTTCTGGGACTGAGTTACATCACTTAGCATAATAGTTTCTAATTCCATCCATTTACCTGCAAATTTCATGATGTCAGTATGCTTTACCACTGCATAGAACTCCATTGTGTAAATATACCACATTTTCATTATCCACTCATCAGTTGAGGGACACTTGGGTTGCTTCCAGCTCTTCACTATTGTGAGAAAAGCTGAAATAAACATGGATGTACACATATCTCTGCAGTAGGATGTATTTTTTGGTAATATACCCAGGAGTAGTATGATTGGCTCAAATGGTAAGTTCATTTCTTCGTTTTTTTAAGTGTTCTCCACACTGCTTTCCATAGGGGTTGCAAGAGTTTGCATTACCACCAGCAGTGAATGAATGTTCCTCTTTCCCCACAACTTTCCCAGCGTTTGGTATCATTTGCTTTCTTGATCATATCCAGTCTTACCGAGGAAAGATAAAATCTTACAGTGGTTTTAATTTGCATTTAATTAATTACTAGGGATGTTGAACACTTTGTAAAGATGTTTTTGTGCTATCTTTACTTCTTCATTTGAGAAGCTTCTGTTCAGACCTTCACTCCATCTTTGGATTGGGTCATTTGTTTACTTGATTCTATGCTTTTTTAAAAAACTTTTTTGGGCTTTTTGAGACAGAGACTCCCTGTGGCTCTGGATGTCCTGGAACTCACTATCTAGACCAGGCTGGCCTTGAACTCGCAGAGATTTGCCTGTCTCTGCTCCCAAGCTCTAGGATTAAAGACATGGGCCCCCATGCCCAGTGATTCTTTGTTTTCTGAGTAATTTATGTACTCTGGATGTTAAAGCTCTGTCAGCTGTTTTCACTGGTGAAGGTTTCCTCCCACTCTATGGATTATCTCTTCAGTTTTTTGAATTTTTCTTTTGCTGTACAGAAGCTTTTTAGTTTAATGAGTTCCTGCTTGTTGATTGTTGATCTTAATGTCCTGAGCAACTGCTATCTGATTTAGAAAGTCTTTTCCTACACCTATGTCTTGTAGGTTACTGCCAATGTTTTCTTCTAACATTTTCAGTTTAAGGTTTCACATAGAGGTCTTTGAACCATTTAGAGTTGACTTTTTATAGGATGAAAGGTAGGGGTTTAGTTTTATTCTTCTACAAGTGGTAATCCAATTTTGCCAGCACCATTTGCTGAAGGTGCTGTTGTTCCTCCATTAAGTCTTCTTGACCACTTTGTCAAATATGAGGTAACTGAAATTTCAAGTACTCAAGTTTGGATCTGAATTTTGTTCCATTGATCTACAGGTTTGTTTTTATGCCAGTACCATGCTGTTTTTAGGACCATAGCATTGTAATATAGTTTGAAGTCTGGTATAGTAATCCCCCTGCATTGCTCTTTTTGCTCAATGTTGCTTTGGCTATCTGGGGTCTTTTGGTTTTCTATATGAATTTTAGATTTTTTTTCCAAATTATGTGAAGAAAGTCATGGGGATTTTGATTTCGATGACATTGAATCTATATATTACTTTGGGTAGGATGGTCATTTTAGTTTATTAATTCTTCCAATCCATGAGCATGGGAGTCCCTTCCATCCTCTGGTGTCTTTTTCAATCTCCTTCTTCAAGGATTTAAAATTTTCATTGCAGAGATTTTAATGCCTTTGTTCAGGTTTGTCAGAGATATTTTTTGAAGCTATTGTGAACTGGAAGGTCTCCCTGTATTCCTTCTACAATTGCTTGTTGTTGGCATAAAATGACCACTGATTTTCCTAGATTAATTTTGTAACCTGCCACTTTACTGAAACTGTTAATCATTTGTAGAAGTTTTCTGATGGAATTTTTGGCTTCCCTTAGGTTTTGACTGGCTTTTTAAAAATTATTTTTAACTCACTGTTTTATATACTTTTTGTACAAAAAATGTTAGAAATTGAATCTAGACCCATGCCTCCCTCCCAACTCCCCACCCCACGAGATGCAACCTTTTAGTCAGTTTTTGACGTAGTCTTCTCTGTTGTTGTTGTTGTTGTTGTTGTTGCTCTTTCCAATATGCATCACTCCCAAAAAGAAATATTTACAACTAGGTTATTGGTGCTAGCATCCACAGATGAAGGATACCATTCGTCATTTGTTTTTCTGGGACTGAGTTACTTCACATAACATATCTAATAGTTCCATCCATTTACCTGCAAAGTTCATGATGTCATCTTTCTTTACTGCTGCATAGAACTCCATTCTCTAGATGTACCACATTTTCTCTATCCACTCGTCAGTTGAGGAGAATTTGTGTTGGTTCCAGCTTTTTGCTATTATGAACAGAACTGCAATAAGCATAGCTGTGCATGTATCTCTGTGGTAAAATGAGTCTTGTGGGTATACACAGGAGTGGTATGACTCAGTCAGGCAGTAAGCTCATTTTGAGTCTTCCAAGGGCTCTCCACACTGCTTTCCATAGTGACTGTACAAATTTCCATTCCCACCAGCAATGGATGAGTGTTCCCCTTTCCCCACAACCTCTCCAGCACTTGGTATAATTTGTTTTCTTGATTCTAGGCAGTCTTATTGGAGAGAGATGATAACTTAAAGTGGTTTTAATTTGCATTTCCTTAATTATTATCAATGTTGAACACTTTTTAAGATGCTTCTCAGCCATCTCTAATTGTTCACTTGTGAAGTCTCTGTTCAGCTCTTTGCTCCATCTTTTGAGTGAGTCAATTGTTTTATTTCTTCTTTGTTTTTTGAGTAGTTTATATACTCTGGAAATCACTGTTTGTCAGATGTATCTGTGGTGAAGGATTCCTCCTACTCTGTGGGTTTTCTCTTCACTTCCTTGATTGTTTCTTTTGATGTAAAGAAGCTTTTGAGTTTAATGTCATTTGTTGATCTTATTTCTTGTGCAGCTGCTGTCTGATTTAGGAAGTCTTTGCCTATGTCTTGTAGGCTGATGAAGAGTTTTGGGTTTCACATTGAGGTCTTTGATCCATCTGGAGTTGACTTTTTTAGAGGGCAAGAGGTAGGGGTTTAACTTTATTCTTCTACAAGTGGTAATCCAGTTTTGCCAACACCATTTGCTGAAGATGCTTTCTTTCCTCCATTGTGTCTTCTTGGCACCCTTGTCAAATATGAGGTAGCTGAAATTATATGTGCTCAAGTTTGGATCTTCAGTTTTGTTCCATTGGTCAACAGATTTTTTTTTTTGCAGTACCTACTGTTTATTATGAAAATAGTTCTGTAGTATATCTTGAAGTCTGGTGTAGAGATCCCCCCCCCCCCATTGCTTTTTTCACTAAGGGTTGCTATGGCTATTGGAGGACTTTTGTTTTTCCATATGAAATTCAAGTCTTTTTATTTCCTAGACTGTGAAGAAACTCTTGGGGATTTTAATTGGGATCACATTGAATTTATATAAAAGTGTGGGTAGAATGGACATTTTTACTATGTTCATTTCCCCATCCATGAGTGTATTAGTCAGGGTTCTCTAAAGAAACAGAAGCAACAGGGCGAATATACAGCTATATAGAATTTATTGATTTGCTCACGTGACAGAACTCAAGTAGTCCAACAGTAGCCACACTGCACTGGAGAGGCTGAGAATACAGGGAATTGCTCAGTCCGAAAGGCTGGAAGTCTCAGTAGTCCCAATCTGGTGCTGAAGGCCTGGTGGATTCCAGGAGATCTGCCCGTCTCAGTACATGCTGGGATCTGAAGGGTTGATCACAGCAGCAAGACAAATTCACCAGTGAGAGAGAGGCAAGCCACAGGAGAAAAGGGACCAGCTCCTTCTTGCCGTGGCCTTTAATACTGTCTGCCAGCAGAAGGTGACGCCCACATTTGGGGTGGGCCATCCGGGTTGAGGCGGTGCAATCAGAAGATCCTTTTTCTCTTATTTGTTCCTTAGTCCAGTCAAGTTGACACCCAGAATTAACCATCACAATGAGCATCTGGGGTCTTTCCATATTCTGATTTTCTTCTTCAAGGGATTAAAGGTTTTTCCTAGAGATCTTTTGTGTCGTTGATTATGTTTGTTCTCAGGTATCATTGTTTTTGAGGCTATTGTGTGGGAAGGTCTCCTTTTATTCCTTCTTCAGTTGCTTGTTGTTGGTGTAAAGAAAGACCACTGATTTTTCTAGGATAATTTTGTATCCTGCCACTTTACTAAAACTCTTAATTGTTTCTAGGAGCTTTCTGGTGGAGTTTTTAGAATCCCTTATGTAAACAATCATATCATCAGCAAAAAAGGATAGCTTGACTTCTTCTTTTGCAATTAGTACTTCTTTATTTATTTATTTATTTATTTATTTACTTGTTTGAATGTATTGTCTGCATGTAGGTTTGTCCACCCATGTTGTGCAGAGGTCAGAAGAGGTCGTCGGATTCCCCTGGAACTGGAGTTCTCCTGGAATTGGAGTTACAGACAGTTTTCAGCTGCCATGTGATTGCTGGGGATCAAGCGTGGGTCCCCTGCAAGAGCAGTTGGCACTCTTAACCGCTAGGCCATCTCTCCAGCCCCCCAAATTAGTACTTTTTAAATTTCTTTTTCATGCATTATTGCCCTAGCAAGTGTTTCAAGCACTATACTGAAGAGGAGTGGTGACAGGGGGAAGCCTTGCTAAGTTCCTACCTTTAAGGGGAATGCTTCTGTTGTTTCTCTGTTTAGGATGATGTTGCATGTGGGTTTCCTGTACATGGCTTTGATTACATTGAGGAATGATCCTTCCTATCCAATTCCCTCTAGGACTTTAAGCATGAAGTGATGCCAGATTTTGTAAAAGGCTTTTTCCATGTCAATTGAGATGGTGTGGTTTTTGTCTTTCAGTGCATTTATATGCTAGATGATATTTATTGATTTTCATATGTTGAGCCATCCCTGCATCTTTGTCATGAATACAACTTGGTCAAGGTGGATGATCTTTTTGATGTGGGTCTGTGTGGGGTTTGCAAGTATTTTGTTGAAAATTTTTGCATCTATGCTCATTAGTGAGATGGGTCTATATTTCTCCATTTTGGTTGTTTCTTTGCCTGGTTTTGGTATTAGAGTGATACTGGCTTCATAGAAAGAATTTGGGAGATTTCTGTCTGCTTGAATCCTTCTGAACAATGTGAGTTGTAATGGTTGTAATTCTTTTTTAAATGTTTTATACTATTCTGCCTCCATCTGGGTCTGGGCTTTTTTTTAGTTGGGAGGTTTCTTATTACATCTTCAATTTCTTCATATATTATGTGTTTGTTTAAGCTCTTGATCTCTTCTTGGTTAAGCTTTGGTGATTCCCCAGATTTCAGATATTCGTCCATTTCTTCTAAGTTTTCAAACTTAGTATAGTATGGGTTTTTGAAGTATTCCTGTATAATTGTCTGGATCTTTTCATTGACTCTTGTGATGTTTCCCCTTTCATCACAGATTCTATTGATTTGGAGTTGCTCTTTATTTTGGTTAACTGGGCTAGAGGTCTGTCTATCTTGTTTATTCTTTCAAAGAACCAACTTTTTGATTCATTGATTTTTTTTTGTATGGTTCTCTTTGTTTCTATTTCATTGATTTCTGCTCTGATTTTTTGTTATTTCTTCCTGTCTGCTGAGTTTAGGGTTCATTTGTTGTTGTCTCTCAAGTGTTTTTAGCTGCAGTGTTAGATCGTTCACTTGTGCTCTTTCTGTTATTTTTTGGTTTGTTTGCTTTTTTTTCTGTTTTTGATGTAGGCACTCAGGGCTATAAACTTCCCTCTTAGGATTGCTTTAAGTTTTTTTTAATTTTATTTATTTTTATATGTTATGAATGTTCTGTCTGTTTGTAGGTTTGTGCACTCGTGCCCTGCAATACTGCAGAGGTCAGAAGAGGGTCTCAGATTCCCCTGGAACTGGAGTTTTCCTAGAATTGGAGTTACAGACAGTTCTTAGCTGCCATGTGGGTGCCGGAGATCAAACCCAGGTCCTCTTCAAGAGCAGTCAGTGCTCTTAACTGCTAGGCTATCTCTCCAGCCCCAGGACTGCTTTTAACGTGTCCCATAGGTTTTGTTGTGTTGTATTATCATTGTCATTCAATTCCAGGAATGCTTTTATGTCTTTCTTTATTTCTTCCTTGACCCATTCATTATTCATGAGATCATTGTTTAGTCTCCATGTGTTCCTGTAGGTAGTAGGGCTTTCCCTGGTGTTGATATCGAGCTTTATTGCACTATGGTCTGATAGAATGCATGAAATTATTTCAATCTTTTTGTATTTGTTGAGTTTTTATCTGTGTCCCCGTATGTGGTCTATTTTGGAGAATGTTCCATGGTGTGCTGAGTAGAAAGTGTATTCTCTGGTATTTGGGTGGAATATTTGGTAGATGTCTTTGAGGTCCATCTGGTGTATTGAATCATTCAATTCAGATGTCTCTCTGTTTATTCTTTGTCCTGTTGATCTGTCCAAAGGACTTAGTGTGGTACTGAAGTCCCCTACTATTAGTGCGCTGGGGTTAATCTGTGCCTTGAGGTCCTGAAGAATTGTCTTTACAAGGTTTGGTGCACCAGAGTTTGATGCATATGTACTCATGATTGTGATGTATTCATGGTCAATTGTTCCTTTGATAAAGATGTAATGGTCCTCTTTGTCTATTTTGATTTCTTTTAGTTTGAAGCCTATTTTGTCTAATATTAAAATAGCAATACCTGATTTCTTTTTGGTACCATTTGCTTGGAATATTTTTTCCAATCCCTTCACCTTTAGTTGGTGTCTATCATTGAGACTGAGATGGGTTTCTTGTAGATAGCATATAGATGGGTTTTGCTTCCTAATCCAATCTCCCAGTCTAGGTCTTTTGATTGGGGAGTTTAGTCCATTAATATTCAAGGTTATAATTGAAAGATGCATGTTGTTTTCTTTCAGCTTATTATCTATTTCCATTTTTAGTCTCGGTTTCTACTTCTGCAGTTATGTTTTTATTAGTATCTGTTTCTAAGTGCTTGGGAATAGTTGCTCCTCTCTTCTGTCCATTGAATTGTTACAAGTATTTTCTGAAGCGTTGGTTTTCTGGACATGTATTCTATTATCTTGTTTGAGTCATGGAAAATTTTTCTCTCTCCTTAAATTATAATCGACATTTTTGCTGGGTATAGTAACCTGGGTTGACATCTATAGTCCTTTAACACTGGGAATGCTTTGCTCCACGAACTTCTTGCTCTGGCTTTTTAAAAGGAACTGTTTTTAGGTTTTTACATTGTTTTGTCTTGTTTCTAAAAATATTGTTTTGGATTTTATTTTATAAATTTACTGGCTTGTAAAACTATTTACTGCTGGTGAAGTTGTGGGGAAAGGGGGACACTCATCCAATGCTGGTGGGAATGTAAACTCATACAACCACTGTTGGAAAGCAGTGTGGAGAACCCTTAAAAGACTCTAATGAGACTACCACCTGACCCGGCCATACTACCTCTGGGCATATACCCACAAGACTCATCCTACCACAAAGATACATGCACATCTGTTTATTTCAGCAATCTTCACAATTGTGAAGAGCTGGAATCAACCCAAATGCCCCTCAATTGATGACTGGATAACAAAAAAATATGGTACATCTACACAATGGGGTTCTAAGCAGTGGTAAAGAAAGGTAACATCATGAATTTTGCAGGTAAATGGATGGAACTTGAAGCCATTATGCTAAGTAATAACGCTGTCTCAGAAAAAAAAGGCAAATGGTGGAATGGTGTCCCTCATTCGTGGATGCTAACACCAAATCCCAGTTCGCAGGCAAACTGAACAACTTTATTATTATACTTCTTTTATCTGAAAGCAACTGTGTTGTTATAATATGAACCTCTTAATAGGCTCTAGAATTGACCTACCACTTATATTCACACATTGTAATTACCATATATAGGTGAAAGATATGTATTCATATCCTAGAATAATTTAACATTAAAGAGAAAAAATGTGAACACCTCAAAATATTTTGGAATTAACATACAGTTTATTCCCACAGGTCATAATTTTAATGCATATGTGCTGTTTATATAGGCATAATTTGGAGTAATACAAAGGAGGGGGACAAAAACAACATAAGGACTGGGTCAAAGAACTGACTGGTACAGTTAAATTCTGCTCAAAACAGCAAGCCTCTGCAGAAAAAATAATCCATGGAAACACTGAGAGAAAGATTCAAGACATATATGGCAGAATGCATAAACTGGGGTGGGGGAGGGGCAGGGAGAGGGGAATGTATCCAAATTGGAATGAAAAATGATATATCAAATATACAAAATAATAAAAAAAGAAATTAAGAAAAGAGTTCACTCCCCCAGCAAACAAGCAACAATTTAACTCTAGTTTTGGCCCCTGGAAGTGCTGAAGCCACATGAGAAAGTCTAAAGTCAGGACTTAAGCTAGAGTCTTTGAAAGGGTTCAATATTGAAGTCAGCTATGTGAGGCCTAGTCACATGTGGACATTGGAGGCCAAATGTTCTTCCCTGCCAGCAATGCATCGTAAACAGAGACATATCAATCTCCAGGAGGTTTCACTCTCCATAACCCCATTGGGAGCTTTTCAATCTGAAGGCTGTCTGACTCTTTTCACAGTTGCTTGTAATCTATAGTCTTTCATGGTAATAAACAATAACTGGGACTGTAAAAAATGACTATTTACTATTTAGAATGTTTTGTATGAGTATTTTATATTTTTACATTGTTTTGCAGGATACATTAATTTCTAAAGACTACCCGTATATCTCCATCAATGGAGAAGATCAACTACTTGGCTTCTATTATATATAAATATAGACTTAAAAAATTTATAAATGGTCTCCATGAAACATATTTTTCTAAGCATGTCTTTTATCAACTGGAGCTCTATGCAGGCCCTGGTAAAGCAGTTTCTTGATCCCATCTGGCCAGCATTTCCAGACAACAGTTCCCATGGCCTACACTGGAAGAGTAATGGAGGAACGGGATTGATAGGGCAGAGCAGAAATCCTTACACACAAACTGACCCTACTAAACCTGAGAACCTTGGAATCCCTTTGATACCCCAAGATACAAAGCAGCCTGCTATCTACCTCTGCCCCACCCTCACTCCCTATTCCTCAAAGTTTGTTTTCAAGTCTCCTGTCTCCTGCCAAACCAGGCTTCCTTTATCCTATACTTCACATTCTGTCTGTAGGATGGATATCTTTGCATTCACTGTCACCCACATGACGTTTGTTGTCAACTTAAATTTAACAATACCTTGCTCTCTACCGACGACTTCACTCATTCAAATGAAAAGGGTGATTCTTTTTTTTTATGTTTTTTCTTTCTTTTTTATTTATTTTTTATTGATGCTTTGTGTATTTCATACATCATTTTCCAATTCAATTCAGGCATATATTCCTTTCCCTTCCCCCCACCCCACCCCTACCCATCCCAGATCATGCATTCTGCTGTAACTTTTCTGCATCTTTCTCTGTTTTTGTTTTGTTTTGTTTTGTTTTGTTTTGTTTTCATTTTTTTTAACAATAAGTGATAATTTGTGAGTACAAGCATCCGATTCTGTCAGACCATTCTCTACAGCATAAAGCAAAAAAGAAAAAAGAACCAAGGCATTGATGGGGTCTTATGTCTTCTATAAGGTTTACCTGAGAAGTATTTCTCATAAAATAATACCCATTTGGTGTACTAATTCCTTCCTTCTCAGTTCACTAGCACTCACATTACACAAGGAAGTTCAAGAACAATTGATGGTAATATAAATCTTTGTTTAAAATGTAATGTAATTGGGAGGCAAAGACAGGCGGATCTTTGTGAGTTCAAGGCCAGCCTGGTCTACAGAGTGAGTGCCAGGACAGCTGGGGCTACAGGGAGATCCTTTCTCGAAAAGACCAAAAAAAAGAATGAAAAAAATAAAATGTAATGTAAAATATGTAAACTGTATAAATTGAGGTCTCTAAAGCTCAGAAAAGAGGAAGATCAGGGGATCTGACAGTTAAATATTGGTGGGAAAACATAAGGGTGTTTTGTGTATCAAAGTTGGTTGTACAATTTTCTGCTGAGGAAATAACTCAAAAAAAAAGAAAGAAAAAAAGAACACCTGGAAATCACAACTCGAAAAAAATTGCTGAGGATTAGAGGAGTCAGGAGTTCTTTTAATGTCACCTCTATGTGTTATTTTTTTCTGCCTTTCTAGTTTGCATAGGATTCCCTCACACCAAGGTTATTTTGATAAGTGCCAAGACTCATACTAAAAATGTAAACTCTCTTCAAACCAAACCACAAGGGAAAAAATAGAAAAGTCCAAATGAGACTTTAAAAAAGCCTTGGTAATTTAAAATATATGGACAAATATCCTCAATTTACTATATCATATCATGTATAAAATTTTGAAGCAACTTTTTTTAATAAGATAGTTCTGGACAACACCTTCATCTAAGTCAAAGAACTGCCTTTTTCATGACTTCAACTATGCCTACTTGCAAAAGAGCATCACAATCATGCTTGTTAACTATCATGTTTCTATATAAATAATGGCTTAAGAAGGGTCATTGGACCCCCCCCCCACGTATCCAGCACTCTTCCCAGCTATCTGAATGCAGTTATGCCCTAATCATATGATCTGGAAAAAGGATGGGGAGAGAGGGCTCAACCAGCTATAGAAAAATCATCATGCTGGCTGGATAAAATTTTTCCAATGCAACTGTTTTCAGGTCACCCATGGACTTGTCAATGATCACTCAACTATGTTCTGCAAGTAAATTCAGTAAACTCATTGGTGACCCTTAATATAATCAAACATTTGTTTAATATTAGAACTTTAATAAGGCAGAAACAGTAATTTCTTAGTAACCCCCGAAAGTGAATTCTTACAACAGGTGGCAAATTTGTTTGTGAATGTTATTATGTTTTATAGTGTTAAACCAGCAAATGAAAACATGAAAGAAAATTGTAAACAGATGAATGAACATGTGAAAGAAAATGGTCAAAGGATATAGAAGTGGAAATATTTTAGTAGAGAAGGATTTACACATTAAGATTAAGATAACTGGATATTTCCAGAATAGAAGGGATAATAACATTTTAGCAAGTGATAAAGAACTTTTGATTAAATGATGAAGGTCTGAGAAGTTTCATTAAATATCAAATCCTTTAAATATTTAGACCACACACAGGTGCATTCTTTGCACAGAAAATTGAGAGACATTAGAAAATAAGAAAAAAAATGTTTGTTTGGTAGATAAGACAAAATTTTGGCTGAGACTTTTTGAGAGCCAAGATGATGTCACACCCATCCTGAAGATGCACAACTGCTTTGAATGGTTATATTAACGGGAAAACATTAAAAAATGTTGTAAGCTTTCTTCCTTTAGCTAATATTCTTGGATATGTCTTCCAGTTACTTTGACCTTCTTTGTCACTGGACAAAATGGATAGCTTGCTTACTTCTCTCTAAAGATTTAACATTCAACAAAGAAAGGGGTTGAAAATAAGATAAATTACTAAAAGCAACAGTGTGCCACTCATAGCTAGGTACTGCAAAGACACAGAGTCCTTAGTAGGATAATTGCTGTTATGGACAATAAACATTTCAGTCTGCTCCCCTGGCTTGTACAACACACCCAGTTACAGCCTCAGATTATATGGATGCAGACAAGGATTGGAGCTACCTATGGCTACTGACAATTGCCCATTGTGTTTCTGTTTATTATGCCAGCTTTACTTTTGGAATTTCCTTTCCCTTCTTTCCGACATCAAAAAGTACAAATCATAAAATATCCTTTAGGTAATCATACGGCCACAGGGTGCTTTCTTTTGCTCATAACAAGATAATTTGTCTCAGGTGTAGCTAGGTTTTGCCTTCCTGTAGCAGAATGATTCCATCCAGAAGAAAACAGCTATTTTTGTTGGGATCTGATCAACAGATTTTCCTGTGTATATTTATGCAATACAATCCCCTATTTCTCCTGAGAGTCCATAAATAAGAATATAGGGTATTCGTAAAGAGACTACTTTTGTTTTTAATGGAACAAACCTCTTATAATTCCTAAGGTAAATGAGTGAGACATGTATATAACATAGTTTTTGTTAACAATTATAATGGCTGGCTTAAGGATACAGAAATTAAAAGTATCAGACCAGTTTTCCTAAACTTTTTGTATGTTTAATAACTATACATGGAGGCCTATATTAATCTTGGCAGAGGGACTTAAAGTAACATTATTTTGCTCCTTGCCCTCCAAGGTCAATTAATTCCAGTGGACTATGTGGAATTTCAAAATGTTTTGTAACTCTGATGAAGTCACCTGTCCTCTTGTTCAGCAAGGCCATGGAGATCTGACTTGGGTGGACTTGAACTATTTTATTGTCCAGTCTACAAAGAGGAGGGTCAAACTCACAGGAATCAGAACGATGGTCTGGCAAGACATGATTTATCCTGATATAAGTGGAGCAGGTAAATAAAGGGCAGAGAGGCTATAGGCATCCCCCACAGCCCAAGTGACTCTTGAGGATGAGACCCAACTGGATGGCTTTAAAACCCAACAGGAGAGGCTAGCCAAATATTTAAGAGTCAAAAAAAATTAAATTTCCAAGACACTAGGCTTAAGTTTATATAAAATGTTTCTAACGTTAATGATTTCATTTTAATAAAGGTGAGTTAAATTTAAATTTTCATATCTTGGATGAATTCAACACTGCAGTGCCTACCTGCATCCATGAGAAACAAGCCCACTACTATTCTAAACTATTGTGCAATCCTTAATCAACTGTCTTCAAAGTGATTTACAGAATTGGCTGATTGCAGAAACCTTATGAATGTCCAATCTTATACCTGAGACAAGATCAAGACTATGCTCCTGTTCAGGGTCACCAGTGGACTCCCTCTTCCAAGGGACCATGAACTACCTTCTTCCATTCCATGAGGCCATTTCAGCTTGAACCAATCACTCATTCCCATGAAGGGAGGCCTCCATTAACCCCTTAAGCACCATCAAGGATTTGAATGCTGAAGAAAGAAAAGGTGGAATGTAGTAACAGAAAAAAATCCTTTTGTCCTGGACCAGTCCTGAATCCAGGTTGTGTCTACTTTGATATTCTTCCTTGTCACTAGCCTCCTCTAGCGTTTCACAACCCTGACTATGGCCTAGAAACAGATGCTAACATATAACAAAAATAACTACTATAACAAGGTCTCTCTGATCTCCATCGGGTCCAAACTATTATTATGTTTATTTGCTGATTTTCTCTATAAATTCTGTATCATTGAGCTTTTGCACTGTGAGAAGGTCAAAAGAATAACCCCTTCTCAGCTGTGTGTGCTAATCAATTATCAACCCGAATTCGGGTATTCTACCATACGTGTCTTGCAATTTGTCTCAGTCTTTTTAAAGTTTTTCTATGCAGAGAATTATTGTTTGGGGCAGATGTTTACTGTTTCAGTCAGTTCTTAGACTCAGTCCTTTTGTTGTTGCTGTTCCCTTCAATTTGTATTGCTTCAGCCAGGCGTGGTGGTGCGCGCCTTTAATCCTAGCACTTGGGAGGCAGAGGTAGGCGGATCTTTGTGAGTTCAAGGCCAGCCTGGTCTACAGAGTGAGTTACAGGACAGCTGGGGCTACAGGGAGACCCTTTCGCAAAAAAGACCAAAAAAATGTGTATTGCTCTAGATAAATATATAATATATATATATATTATAATATATATATCACATATACCAAAATTATGACATCTGAAAATAAACTGTATGTAAATTCCAAAGCATGTTTAGGAATTTACACATTTCTCTTTAATTTTATATTATTCTAAAATATGCGTACATATCCTCTACCCATATACCCGAATTACAAAATCTGAATTAATTCTAGGCCTGTTAAGAGATTCATCTTATGATGGAACAGTTGCCTTCAGGTAAAAAGAAATATAACATTAACATTGCTCAGTTTGCCTTACAACTAGGGATTTGGTGCTAGCATCCACATATGAGGGATACCTTTTGTCAGTCATTTTTCTGGGACTGTGTTACTTCACTTAGCATAATGGCTTCTAGTTCTATCCATTTGCCTTCAAAGTTCATGATGTCATATTTTTTATCACTTCATAGAACTCCATTGTGTAGATATACCACATTTTCTTTATCCACTCAAGTTAAGGAGCACTTGGGTTGGTTTCAGATCTTTGCTATTGTGAAGGGAGTTGCAATAAACATGGTTATGCATGTATCTCTGCGGTAGGATGAGTCTTGTGGGCATATACCCAGGAGTGGTATGACTGGGTCATGTGGTAAGCTCATTTTGAGTCTTTTCAGGGTTCTCCACACTGCTTTCCATAGTGGTTATATGAGTTTACATTCCAACCAGCAGTGGATGTGGATGAATGTCCCCTTTACAACCTCTCCAGTATTTGGCATCTTTTATTTTCTTGATCCTAGCCAGTCTTATAGGAGTGAGATGAAATCTTAAAGTGGTTTAAGTTTGCATTTCCTTAGTTATTAGCGATGCTGAACCCTTTTTAAGATGTTTCTCATTGATCTTTACTTCCTCACTTGTGAAGTCTTTATTTAGCTCTTTACTCCATCTTTTGAGTGAGTCATTTGCTTTCTTCTTCGTTTTTTGAGTAGTTTATATGTTCTGGATGTTAATGCTCTGTCAGATGTATCACTGATGAAGGTTTCCTACCACTCTGTGGTTTTCTCTTTACTTCATTGAGTGTTTCTTTTGCTGTACAGAAGCTTTTTAGTTTAATGAGGTTCCACTTGTCAGTTGTTGACCTTATTTTCTGGGCATCTGGTGTCTGATTTTAGAAAGTCTTTTCCTACGCCTATGTCTTGTAGGTTACTGCCAACATTTTCTTCTATAGCTTTCAGAGTTTCGGGTTTGATCCATTTGGAGTTGATTTTTGTACATGGTGAGAGGTGGGGATATATTACATGGCTATAGCCATAAAAACAGCCTGGTATGGGCAAAAAACAGACCCATAGACCAATGGAACAAAATTGAATATCTAAACTTGAGCACATACAATTTCACCCACCTCATATTTGACAAAGGCGTCAAGAAAATTCAATGGACTAAAGACAGCATTGTCAGCAAATGGTGTTGGCAAAACTGGATCACCACTTGCATTTCATAAGTCTTAATCATATTTAAACACTTCCTCTATCTGTACCTCATCATAGGTTCCCCACCATATTACATGCATTCTGTCTTATATGTTAAGACCTATCACATCAAATTTGTGTTCCCAGATGTTTCTCAGTGTGAGTTCATTCACTTGAGCCTGTTCAGCCTATATAGCATCACTTCCTTAAAGAAGATCAATTCTACCTCACCCAGTAGTGATCAGCTGGCAATAGTCCCTTGGCTAACGTTGGGGCCTATGGTCTCAGGGCTGTCCACCAATACAAGAGCAGACTGTCCAAAGCATGTGATTTTCGCTGTCACCAACAGTTCTCAGTCTATCTTTAAGCAGTTTCAAATCTACTGTGTTTCCTGTTTTTAAACCTCACGCACTCAGATTTAGGGACAATTTCAGAAGAGGAGGTGTAAAGTTTGTAAGAACCAGGGGTGGAGGATGACTACTTGGAAAATGCCTTTTCTAAGCTCCTGGGAACTAGCTCCATGAAAACTCAAACTATTTATGGGTTTTGACTACAATAGGGTCCTAACAACTTCACCTCATTTTTAAAAATAGTTTAATTGAAAAAATGGGGGCTGGAGAGTTGGCCTAGCAGTTAAGCATGCCGACTGCTCTTGCAGCGGACCCGGGTCCGATCTCCAGCACCCACATGGCAGCTGAGTACTCCAATTCCAGGGGAATCTGACATCCTTTTCTGACCTCTGTGGCAGTGCACGACACGGGTGCACACACAAACCTACATGCAGACAGTACATTCATACACATAAAAAATAAATAAAAATTTAAAAAATGGTTTAATTGAATTTTGTTGATTTCATACAATACATCTTAATCATATTTAGTGCCTCCTTGCCTGTCTGTGTCCTACCATAGCCTGCCCCTAGTTTGAACATTTGGTCAATAGCTGGTGACACTGTTTTGAGTGCTTCTAGAAACTTTTGAACATGAGGTGTAGCTGGAATATGTAGGGCCATAGTGGTAGGGATTATGAAGTAAATGTTTATTTTGTTTCTATTACAAACTTCCTGCTTCCTGAACCTCCCAGATATGAGGAAACCCAACTGTACACTCCTATGACCATGAAGAGCCCTGTGCCCTCCCCACTGTAAAACCAAGGACTGAACTAAGCTCTTTCTCCCTCAAGCTGGTTCTGTAAAAATATACTTTGATAAAAGTAACTCATAAACTCACACATAAGTGTATTATAATGATATTATCCCCTAGGATTTTTTTTAGGATCAGAACTTATCAACATATGTAGCATAATAAATCCCCAACTTCTACACACTGAGTTCCTTTATTAAAGACAAAAATTTTACATTGTTGTTAGTTACTATTTCCAAATTGGTGTTATTTGTAACTTCATGTCAATGAAATATAAAGATTGTGAATGAATTAGTATATTAAGCAGTAGCTTTATCTTCAAACTACAAACACTTTTTCTCTACACAACTAGTTTTTCAATACATCAGGACCACTGACATGGAAACTATAATGAAATGTGCTAAGACTCCTTGGACAAATTGTATGATCTCTGACAGTTTAATTCACAGGTTCTAAAATACAGGCTCTACCTTCTCACCAAACTGGGTTTAGAATCCAGTGAAATGCTGCTTGGTTATTTTCAGAAGACAGCAACCTTGCCATCTTGCTAGTAGTTCATTAGCTAAATCAGTTTCAAATTCAAAAGAATAAACATTTTTTTTCTTTCTTTGGCTGGTAAGTTATATTTAAATTTTGAGAAAGATGACTCTGACAGAAAACAGAGACTACTCATGTACACAAATAATATCTTTCCAAATACTTTCTGGTCCAAGTCCACTCAGCCAGATTCAAGCTATCTTTTTTGAGCATTTTCCATGCAGATTCTGCCATTTTAATTAATGCAATTATGAGGAAAATATACTGAGTTGCTACCTGTTAATCTCAAGTGATATATACACTAGTGGGCATTTTTATGGAAATAACCAGAATGAATCAAAGAATTATTCAGAATGAATATGTTTCTGGTTATTGATTACAGGAGGATTGGCTAATATACCACATTCATCGTTTTTTCAGTCTCTGCTTATTTCTATATTTGGATGCAAATGAGTTAATTTTCCTTCAGTTTAAATGAATTCTCCTTACAAAAAGAGAATCTAATACAAAATCATAAAAGAGAATTTGTGGGCTACGTTTAATAGGTTTTCTTTAAAATAGCTGTAGAGGGGCTGGAGAGATGGCCTAGAAGTTGAGAGCATCGACCGCTCTTGCAGAGGACCCCAGCACCCACATGGTTCGATCCCCAGCACCCACATGGCAGCTGAGAACCGTCTGAGACTCCGGTTCTGGGAGAACTCCAGTTCCGGGGGAATCCCACACCCTCTTCTGACCTCCGCAGCATTGCACAACACGGGTGCGCAGACCTGCATGCAGACAATACATTTATACACATACAGAAATAAATAAATAAATATTAAAATAGCTGTAGAAAGTTGATGGCTGATTCATCTCATTTTCACATTCTCATTAGAATTTCAGAAAGTCATGGAAAAATAACCATTGTTTCATTTCACCTGAAACTGTCCTGCTTTCAGTAGTATTTGATACTAGCAATGAAAATCTTGGGATAAAACTTAGGTTTAGGGAACTGGAGGAGGTATAAGTTAGGGAGAAGGAAAGAAAATGAGGTGGTAGAGTGAAAATTACAAGAGTGTGAAATATAAGCAATAGATTCTGAAAAAATGTTGCAGCTGAACTAATATAGAACAAGATGTAAATCAAATAAGTATACAACAAAAATCTAGACCACCTGACATTTCTTTCCCTTTTTTCCCCATTGCTTGTCCATTCCACACATACATTGTCTATGAAATCTGTTTCTTCCTGCTGTCATTCATAGATCAAATATTTACATACAGGAAAATGATTGTGCTGCAATTTTTTATATAAAGAGCAACTGAGGTGCATTGCCATCATAAAAACGGATTGAAATTGTGATGTGTCTTTGTTCTTTTTATTTTTAAAGTGTTAACATTTGAATTACTTCAATTGATGTTTATCTGTGAAATGAATTATAACAAGCTCTGAGAATGCTGTAAAAATCATTACAAATCAGAAACAAAGCCCCAACTGGTACCCAAGTTTGTATCAGTTTAACTTTATCTGAAAAAGTGATTGATTGCAGCTGGAACAATGACTAAGTACTTATGAGCACTGACTGCTCTTGCATAAGACCCCAGTTTTATTCCGAGCACCCACAGGGTGGCTAATGACTGTTCTTAACTCCAGTTCCAGGGCACCTGACTGACACCTTCTTCTTACCTCAGTAAGCTTTGCAGGACATGGATGCATTTAAATGGAAGAAGGCAATGCACTCGAACACATACCAAAATGAGTCAATTGATAAAAATTATTTTAGAGAAGAGTATAAGCAGAATTCCTAAATTATTTATCAAAGCTCTTTTAAAAGACTTTTAGCAACCAGTGTTTATTGCTAAGCAAATACTTGAAATAGTGTAGATTTTGAAGAACTCTTATAAGTAATTAATCATTATTATTATATATTTACTTTAATTAATTATAATTCTACATATTTATAGGTGTGGGGAAACTTAGTTAAGATGGGTTGCACTCTAAGCCAATGAGACCTCCCTGGCCACACCCGTGGGGTGGGATATAGTGACGAAAAGGCTTAGGATTTGGCTTTGAGAATTGAGTCATGCTGGATATTTAAGCAGACATCTTGAAATAAAAGCTCTCTCTGCATTTGGACCTCAACATGCGTCCATGTGCTGTGCTTCTTTGCGTGTGTTTTCCACATGGGTCATCCTGGGATTAAGTGGGCCCGGCCACAAACCTCAGCAGCCTACCCACAAATGGAGCCCAACACGGGGCAAGAGGAAACCTTGACAACTTAGGTATGCATACTCCTAAATCTTGCCCTTTTCTTCTCTTTCTCCTCTCTCTCCTGATGTCTATCTTTTGTGGTGGAGCCATCTTTCCTGCTGGTTTTGGTGGATGGGACAGTGGTCTTAGGGCTGTGGCTTTGTACACTTGGAGGAAGGCTGCAGGGTTCTGGTTTAGCTTGGAAAGAGTATCCCATTGTCTACAGGCACATGCCTCCTGGCATGGTCACTCCTGCAGGATGTAAAAGCCAGTGACTTCAAGGCTGAGTTTAATATCAAGGTTTAGCAGCCATGGTTGGCCTTGAAACCATTTTTCATAATTCTACAGGTCTGAAAATATTTTGGTTTTAAATTCCATCCCCCAAAGAAAGACTTCATCTCCTGCTGTGAGGAACCAGCTCCTCAAGTTCAGTTCCAATCTTAACTTGTTCATATGTAAATTTTCTCCAGGGAGAAAGTAGGCCAGAGCCCACTTCTTTCTGTTGCAAATTAAGGCCTTTCACATGAACCACCCTCTTCCAGATAATTTCAAGCCTTGGCTACTTTTCTCTTAAATTTTGTATACAAAATATGTTTTTGGATAAAAGTGTATTTCTCTCTTGTTTTCTTATGTTTTTTTTTTTTTCTAAATCTAACTTCTGACCTAAAACCTGCTGGCTATTTGTAGATCCAAGATTGGGATTTAGCTAGCAGTAATTCAAATCCATTTCAACATGCTTAACTTAAAGTGCAATATTTTTACTTAACCTCCCGGGGAACCTAGATATCTTTTGAGTAAATATATGTGCACAGTTAAAATTAATTGGTTGATTTAATTTTACTTTGCTCTTTTTAAATGAGTTTCACCTTAAAGGTCTCTTCTCACAGAATTCTTTATCACACGTGGTTTGAGCCTGCTGGGAATGTGTACCAGCTGCTGGACTGAACACATGGTATCTAAATCATGCCCTTTAAATTTTGATGTTAGTTATCATTCTTTTATTTCAGCATTTTGGAGAAAAGTAGATGGATTTCTAGGTGAGTTTACAGGCCCTGAAGGTCTAACAAAACAAACTTGCCCTGATAAATTGTCTTTTTTTTAAGGACCATTGGTAAAGGTCTCTTTAAAAACATGAAATGATATTTTGGTTCAATTTAAATGAGAAATTTTTTGAATAAAACTCTTTTATGTTTCTTTAAGCCCAACTTCAAGCTGTGTGTATGTGTGAGTGAACGCAAGTTCCCACTTTTAATTCATTATAATCTTACAGGTTTAAATCTAATTAGGAACTGACCATAAACAAAAATAGATTCAATTCATAAAAAATGTTTGTTTTATACCCCTTAGTGTTAACAATTTTAATTGGGTTTATAGTATGCATATTATTCAGTTTAATAATGGCCTAGCAGTTGAGTGCCGACTGCTCTTACAGAGGACCCGGGTTCGAGCCCCAGCACCCACATGTCAGCAGAGAACCGTCTGAAACTCCAATTCCAGGAGAACTCCAGTTCCAGGGGAATCCAACACCCTCTTCTGACTTCCGCAGCACTGCACGACACGGGTGCACACACCTGCATGCAGACAGTACATTCATACCCATACCGAAATAAATAAAATTAAAAAAATAAGCTTTAAAATAATAAATTGCTGCTAATTATTGTTGGTAATTATTATTAATAGTTATTGTTATTGTTATTAAATATAATTATTAATTGATAGAAATTCAGTCTAATGATAAATCATTCATTGTTGTGGACTATTATTATTGACAACTATTATTCATAATAATTATTAATGATTGTTGTGACTAATAATGGTTCATAATAATTATTGATAATAAAAATTAATAATGGATATAATTGTTATGATTATTGTTGTAGTTATGGATAATTATTATTATTCTATGGTCCTTAGTAAAAAGACAAGATGGATGGGTCCAAGACTACAAACAACTTTGGCCTGTCTACTTTTGGGAATCCTCAATCTTTAGATTTGTAAATAGCATTGGGGTAGCTGGGCTTAGCAGAGGGACAGCTTAGAGATAGTTAACCAGAAGGGACAGGATAGGGAAAGAATAGGAGTAGACTTTAGGGATAGTTTATTGAAGGAAAGTGGTTGGGAATGGGCCTAAGAGGTGGCATAGGAATCTCAGTTGTTTTATGAGTTACTAGGACATTTATTCTAGTTATGTAAAAATAACCCTATGACAAATTATAAAAATTTCATGTTTCTCATTGAACATCAAACAATATGGCTTTTCTCTCTTGCAGGTCAACCTAACAGATCTGTATGTATGTATGTATGTGCACGTACACATGTGTATAAATGTGTGTATTTGTGTTCTAAGCATATTTTAATGTTAACAGCCATGATACCAGTAAAAACAATGCCTCTGAGTTGGAACGTGGTCCTTCCTTCTAAAGAAGCACATTCATATTAAACAGCCAACACATAATTCAATTTCAACAAAGTTTATGATACCAAGTGATGGAGAGGTTGTGGGGAAAGGGGAATACTCATCCATTGCTGGTGGGAATGTAAACTTGTACAGCCACTATGGAAAGCAGTGTGGAGAACCCTTGGAAGACTCAAAATGAGCTTGCCATTTGACTCAGTCATACCACTCCTAGGTATATACCCACAAGAATCATCTTACTGCAGAAATACCTGCACAGCTATATTTATTGCAGCTCTGTTCACAATTGCAAAAAGCTGGAACCAACCCAAATGCCCCTCAACTGATGAGTGCTTTCTTTTCTATTTGATAGAAAAAATGTTGGTAATGTACACAATGGAGTTTCTATCGCAGCAAATAAAGAAGGATGATATCATGAACTTAAGGTAAATGGATGGAGCTGAGGATATAGCTATATATAATGTTGAGTAACACGATACGAAAAAGGGACAGAAAAAAAACGATTGAATGGTTATCCCTCAATTTGGATTCTACACTCAATAACCCAGTTATTAATATTTCTTGTGAGAGGGATGCATATTAAAAGAACAAACAACAGAAGACTGCATCAAAACTGACTGAAAGGTAAACAAAAAATGTTAACTGTGGGGGCGGGGTGGAGTAGGAGTGGAAATGCGGGAGACAGTTGACGGGGACGGGGAGTGGAGAGGGGGAGTGGGACGGGAGAAGGGGGACATGGTCTATAGGTTTTAATGGGGATACATTGTCTATATTAATGCATATGTATTTAAAAATTACATGGTATTTTACCTCAAAATTTATTATAACAATAACTTTGGGATTTTAACAAATACAAATGTTTCTAAAATTTTTGTGTATGCTGTAATCTTGTTAACACTCCCTCTTTTACCTGTAGGATAATATTAACTTAAGGTTCTAAGTTTGCTTCCCAAATTAGACACATGCACCACCCGCCCCCACCAAAAAAATGGACACAATTTGAATGAAATTACACCTTATTCCTACGCTAAGTACATGATACTACAACCTGCATTTTTTTTTTTTTTTTTTTTTTTATAATTAGGTCAAAAATAAAATAACATTTTTAAAATAAAGGAATATACATTGTAAATAGTTTAACTTTTTTAAAAAAAACTTCTCAATTTAATCTTAGAACATAACATGGGAAAGGATTCAAATGTTCCACAGGTCAAACGTCACCAACGTCAAAAGTCTGAGAAAGAAAGGTACATGCCCTTGCATCATATAAGGTTGGGTACCAAGAAATACCAGCAAAATCACCACAAAAAAAAAAACACAAAAGGAAGACAAAGCCTCAGACTGCCCAGGCAACAATACATCTCTCGAGGACCATAAAGTGTAACAAGTGTTTTACAGTGAGTCTAAATGACCGTACCTTCTAGGTGCAGCACAGTTTCAATATAAGAGACTCGTTACCTTTTTTCATTTAGAACAAAGAAAAAATGGTGGTAATGAAGTCATCCATTAATGGTCAGAATTAGAGCTGACTGTTATAGAAGTTATCTCTATAAAACTGGTAAAAAAACTCTGTCTAACCTTTGACTATATACATAGAAACTTTAAAGAAGGATTTTGCATTCAGAAACAAATTCATAATATAAAGTCTCTTTATAGTCCATATCATATATTAATACAAGAGAGCACTGGAGTAGCAGCAATGGGATATGTTATTCTGCCCAAGGAGATGCTAGCCCGGTGGACCCAAGTCCCCCACCCCCCACAAGGTTAAGCGCTATTGCCTGTTAAAAACTGGGATATTGCAAGAAAGGACGGAGGTGGTAAGGTCCACCCTGCTGGTCAATGACCTGATCTTTGTATGACCCATGGGAGGATTGTATCGAGACTCACTACAAGCTATATAGCAGTGGTCTCTGGAATTACCAGAGAGTTGTTACCAAGGCCACTGAACCAATATTACAAGAAAATGTTGGTCTCCCTTGAGACGCAAGCAAAACTACTCCCACCAACATCAGCTTCACCAGTCATTGTTGGAGATACTGTACAGCAGTGGCAGCCATAATGTATGTATATCCCAGATTTAGTTTGATTATTGCTCTCTACAGAGGATCGGAATACTTGTGGATGTCACCACAAGCTTATACCTTCTATAATTAGGAGATTTATATGCCACAGTAAGGCCTTGTCATATCTCTCAGGGAAAAAAAAAGTAAGCCGGATTAACACAACCATCCCAACAGCTGTGTTCTTTACCAAAGAACCTACCATAGTAACTAGCAATGTTTTAAATATCATATATATTAATCGCTTCATTGCTTCATAGTAGGATGAAAGCCGCTCCCCTTGGTGCAATCGGTCTCAGGGCCCCACAAAAGGAAGGAAACAGCCAGAAACTGATCAGAGTCCAAAAACTACATCTCCAGACAAAATAGACTATTCTGCTTTTGTTCACCTGTCTCGTGACCATCTTCTAAGCCTAGGGCACAATCTTTGGAAGAGGGGGAGTGGTATCTTGTAGGGGCTGCGATGGGCGGTGCTGGTGAATGGTAATTTTAAAAACTCGACAATACTAGTCTGGACACTTAATTATTTGATCAACCTGATTGCACATACAACCCCTCCAGCTGGATTGTTGGTGGGCAGATGATGGTGGGAGCCTTGGGTGTGGGTCTGGGCTGGGCAAAAACCTGCTTGCAAATTGGCTTTATATGAAGGCTTCTTTGTGCAGAAAAAAAGGAGGCGAAAAAAAAAGGCGCTCGAATACTTCATTTGAACTACTGCGACTCTAAAATGCCTAGTTGTTTTAATTTATAGTTTGTATTGTGTTGGTCTCTATATTTTTCTGAAATACATCACATCACAGTTTGTAACACTTTCTTTTTACTTGTAGGTCAATTTAAAGTAATTAAGCTTAAATTTTACTTCCCAACTAAGTAGAAGTCCTTAGTCAGTCATATAGCATTAACGAGCAAAGTGTTTATTGGGTAAAATTATTTTAGCAGGTTCTCAACTCTGCCCAAGTTTTATCCACCAAGTATAGGATATTTTAAGGCTTAGTGCATTGTTTAGATTAGTTACATTATACTGTGTAGGGTTTTTGTGGACTGGACCTTGGTTGAAGTTTTTGGTGGGAATGGTAATACAACTGAACTTAATTGGGAATATACAATGTTCTTGGTTTTCTTCTAATTTGATTGGTTACGGTTTATACAAATGGCAATATATTTTTTCTGAATAACACAAAATCATATTATAACACAACATCACATTATAACACTTTCTTTACTTGTAGGACAAATTAAAGGAACTAAGCTTAAATTTCTTTCCCAAATAAGTAGCATACAGTCAATGATATACAGTTTGGGTAAATTTAATGAAATCTTATGCCTTGGCTCCTGTTTATGTGTATGTGTAATACACATTAGGCATCTTATAGGTCAAAAATAAATAAAACCAAAAAAAAAAAAAAAAAAAAAGCGGGAGGGAGGGGGGGTGGTTGGGTTGGTTGGTACTATCCTTTCTGGGATTACAAATGGAAAAAACTCTGTGTTGATGTCCTATTGATAAATTTCAATTTTTATGATCTTGAAACTAACAATGGGAGGAGCATTTTATGTTCCCACAGGTTAAAAATCCCCAATCTAAAATCTGGAAAACATTACCCACTTATGGCTGTGCAGGTATGAACGGGGAATCCAGATATGAGTTGGCCAATCGACCATTAAGGAATGAAGGAACCTTCAGCGATCTGCCGGAATCCTGGACACTGAGCATCTCTCTGAATAATATTGGGTTTGTTGACTGGTGTATTTTATAATGGGGCTCCTAATTGTAAGGTTACCTTCTCAGCTTGCTTGAGAAAATTCCTTACCTCTACCATGTGGTAGGAAAAAGGGGAAAAGAGCGGGGAAGAAACCACTCCTAACTGTAAACTAGAGCCAACGGTTACAGTGGTAATTTCCTTAAAAAACAGGCCATAATGTATTTAAATCTTGTTGATAGGCATAGGTAGACACTGTTGAAAGATTTATTCTCTACTCGAGCTAAAATTCAATATAAAGTGTTTCTTAAGTTTTTTGTTGTACTTAAGCCAAATATTAATTTATCCAGGCAAGCGGAAAGTCTCTGACATCAGCAATGAAATATTCTGCCTAGGAGATGTGGGCTATGCTAGGGGATTCAAACCCAACCCCCCCCCAATTATAAACTCCTTTTGCCTATAAGTGGGATCTATGAAAAAAAAACGAGGAAAGCAGTAGGTCCTGTGTCGAAGGCCTGGTCTTTTTCGTGAGCATGAAAATGTTATGAGACGTCACTTGCTAGCGTATAACTGGCCTTTGAAATGCTAGAGAGCGTTACCACAGGCCACTAAAACAATACAGCAAATAAATTTGGTCTCCCTGAGACAAGCACGACTCCTCTGTCAGTATCAGTTACACCTCACCTGCCTGAAATTACTGTGCAGCAGTGGTAGCCTTATGTCTGTATATCCAAATCTAATTGTATGTATATCCCAAATCTATTGGCTATTAGCTCTCTCCTTGGACTTGGAGGCATAAACTCACAGCGGACTGGCCACAGGCTTACATTCTCTAACGGTTAGGAGATGTATAAGCCCACAGTAAGAGAACTGCTCACCCTTTATAGAGAAACCACGTTTTGTGGATTAGCATACCATTCCAAGTATCTGTGACTATGCTCACAGCTTAGCTTGACATAATAAGTGTTACTGCTTAAATGCCTGTACAATCAATAGCTTGTGCTTTGTTTCGTATGACTAAAAAGGGTTATCACTGGAAAAAGTGTCAAGTCATGAAGGGAACAACCTGAACAGGACTGGAGTCCAAAATGACAATTCCAAAGAAATTAGACTGTTCTTCTCACCCACTTGTTCCCCCTTTACCCAAAACCCAGGGAACAAACTGTGGAAGATGAGGCATGGTAGATTGTAATGGGGCTGTGGAGAGATTGGGTTGAATCATGAGACTACAGGAATCTAGTCTGGACTCCTAACTGATCAACAGGCCTGTGCATACAAGCTTCTCAACTGGTCTATGGGAAACTTGGGTTGTTCAAAAATTTGGACATAGATAACGTGCAACAGCACCTAGTTACCGAATGGGATGATCATGAACCGGAGGTAACAGCAAGGGGAGAGGCTAACACCAACGTGGTCAGGAAGTGGAGAAGCCCTTATAATAAAAGGAAAAAAAAAAGAAAGACCAACTCCAAAAATTTTAAAGTAATGGATCTACACTGCCACCTACTGGTGACACCCTTTCAACATCTAACCATGATATGGCTAGGATAACCAGGTTGTCATTGATTAAGAGGGGTAATTACTTGGGGGGGGGTTTGGGGGGGGTCTTTTTTTTTATTTTATATTAAAAATATAAAAAAAAATAAACTTATAAAACTTTAAAAATAAAAAAAAAAAACGTGAATTCCCCTTATTTAACATCATGTGGAATTCACAGCTGCCTTTTTTTTTTTTTTTTTAGTTATTGCGCACATACAGGCTAAGACAAGCCTGCATTTCTTTTTTTTTTTATTAATTTTATTTATTTCTGTATGTGTATGAATGTACTGTCTGCATGCAAGTCTGTGCACCCGTGTCATGCAATGCCGCGGAGGTCAGAAGAGGGTCTCGGATTCCCCTGGAGCTGGAGTTCTCCTGGAATTGGAGTTTCAGACGGTTCTTGGCCGCCATGTGGGTGCTGGGGATCGAACCCGGGTCCTCTGTAAGAGCAGTCGGTGCTCTTAACCGCTAGGCCATCTCTCCAGCCCCAAGCCTACATTTCTTTCAGATGACCAGTGGATAGCTGGCGTTGAAGCCTGCATTTCATTTGGGTGACCAGTTGGCTGGAAAAAGGTTCCCTTTGCGGACCACCAACCTGGGTAGCTGGTGTGAAATTCCTGTCCTGGCTTTGGGCAGGTGGAAAGTCATGGAAGAGTGGAAAACATATCTCATTGCCCCAAGCTAAGGACCTCAGTAGGAGGTTACCTCTCCGGTAGGGTTACAGGAGTAACCAACAGGCCTCTATGCAATGGCGTAGTTCCCCACACTGTCCACAAAGTGGGCACTGTATCCCCCTCCCCTTAGCAGGACTGTGCTTCACCTGCTCATGACAAAGGAAGCTTCCTAGAAGCTCCCACAAAAAAGAAAACAAAATCACGATGGTAATGATGGTAGCAACTTCTCATGGGGCATATCTAGCCAGTTTTTAATTAACTAATGGACATAAGAACTGTAAAACAAAATTTTATTAAGAGCTAGATATTGAAAAATCTTTTTTTTTAATTTTTTTTTATTAATTTTATTTAGTTCTGTATGTGTATGAATGTATTGCCTGCATGCAAGTCTGTGCACCTGTGTCGTGCAACGCCGCGGAGGTCGAGGTCAGAAGAGGGTCTCGGATTCCCCTGGAGCTGGAGTTCTCCTGGAATTGGAGTTTCAGACGGCTCTCGGCTGCCATGTGGGTGCTGGGGATAGAACCCGGGTCCTCTGTAAGAGCAGTCGGTGCTCTTAACCGCTAGGCCATCTCTCCAGCCCTGAAAAATCTTTAAAGCAGGTTTTCATGCCAGGCATGGAGAAGGCCAAGAGCTTGGAAGAAGATAGTTATTAAAATCCACTTTGTAAGGTTTGGAGTTTAAAATGGTATACTTAAAAATAACATATATTTATATATAGAGGTAGTCCAGTAGAGATTTATACAGAAATACAAAATAAACCATAGAAGTTAATGGACGTGATTTCACTGAAGTCATAGTCTAGTCATATAGTTTTAAAGAAAAAAGTATATATTTGGTTGAAATTTATTTGGCTTGTATTCAACTTTTTCCAAACATTGGCTACATGGTAGAAATGGTAATACATTTGAACTAACTGAGAATATAAAATGTTAATTGCTTTATTTATAATTTGTATTGAATTTCCAACAATAACTTTGGGGTTAAGGTACACAAATGGTCTCTATATTTTTCAGGGTTATACAGTATCACCTTATAATATTTTCTCTTACTTGTAGGATAATTTAAAGAAATTAAGTTTAAGTTCACTTCCCAAATAAGTAGCATATAGTCAATGAAAAACAATTTGGGTGAGTTTGATGAAAACTTACACCTTGGTGCCTGTTTATCGGTATGTGTAATACAATTTAGGCATCTATGGGTCGAAACATAAAAATTAAAAAAAAGAGGGAGGTTGTATAATATTCCTTATGGGATACAAATGGAAAACTCTGTACTCAGACCCTTTTGATAAATTTTCAATTTTGAGGTCTTGAAACTAACAATGGGAAGAGATTTGTATGTTCCCACAGGTAAAAACACCAATCTAAATGCCTGAAAATTTACAACTTTTCACTGTGCAGGATGGACTGGGAAATGCCAGCAGAGAGGCTGACCCATCCGAACATTAAAGAAGGAGGAACCTCAGACTGTGTGAATCACAGACACTGAGCATCTCTCTGAATTCTATTTGTGATAAATATTTATAATGTACCTTAATGAAGTTTACCTACCAGATGCAGAGAAACCTTCCTACCTCTCCCTTTTATAGGAAAAAGTAAAACATGATGGTAATGAAGTCATTCCCTAACTGTAAATTAGAGCCAACTGTTATAGTGGTGACTTCTTTAATTGACTGATAGACATAGGAACTGTGAAAGGATAATTCTCTATTTAGAGCCAAATATAATTGTAAAGTCTTTATAAGCTGTGTAATTAAGCAAAATATACTAATACAGAAGAGCTCTGATATCAGCAATGGATTATTCTGCCTAGGAGATGTTAGCTAGGGGATTCAAACTCCCAAAATAAAGGTTTTTGCTTATAAATGGGACATATGCAAGGAGAAAGGCAGTAAGTCCCTGTTGTCGAAGACATGGTGTAAGCATTAAAAAATGTTTTGAGACATCACTTGCTAATGTGCAGTTGGCCTCTGAAATGCCAGAGACCGTTACCAAAGGCCACTAAAGCAATAAAGCAAAATATTAGTCTCCTTGAGTCAAGCAAGACTCCTCCATCAGTATCAGCTACACCTCACCCATCTGGAGATACTGTGCAACAGTGGCAGCCATGTGTCTATATATCTCCCAAATCTCATTGGCTATTATCTCTCTCCTTGGAGCAATAATTCATGGCTCATGCCACAAGCTTACGTCCTCTAGTGGTTAGGAGATGTTATAGGCCACAATAAGAACTTGTCACCTTTTACAGAAAAACCAGTTTGTGGATTAGCATGCCATCCAAACATCTGTATCTATGCTCACAGCTTAGATTGCCATAATAATTTGTACTGTTTCAATGCCTGTTTAAATGCCTCTACATCTAATTGCTTGTGCTTTGTTAGTAGGATTAAAAAGGATACCCCTGGATAAGCTGTCAATCCATGAAGGGAAACAACCTGAGCAGAATAGAGTCCAAAATGAAATCTCCAGAGAAAATAGCCTGTTGTGCTTCTCACCCACTTGTGCCCTTTTCCCAAAGCATAGGGAACAAATTGCAGAAGAGGAGGCATGGTAGAATGTAAGGGCTATGGAGAGATTGGGGTGAATCGTGAGACTACAGCAATATAGACTGGACTCTTATTTGATCAACATGCTTGTGCATACAAGCTTCTCCAATTGGACAATCTTGGGTTGTTTCAAAATTTGGACGTAGATACTTGTTAATTGGTTTTACATGAATGTTACTTAGATTCGTTGCTTATGCTCGACAATTAGCTCACATCATGGTTGGGGGTTTGGGGGATATTAATTGGCCTTAGTGTGAAAATAAAGTTTCAGGACTGACCTGCCCCCCACTGTCTAGCACTCAAAACAGGCTTGAGCAGCTGGCTCTTCAAAACTCTGGTTCCTTTGGGTTGTGAGCCTTGCCCATGGGCTCCCCTGCCTTTCAGAAAAATTAAAAAAATAAAACTAAAAGGGTGAGATGTGGGAAAACTTAGTTAAGATGGGTTGCATTCTAAGCCAATGGGACCTCCCTGGCCACACCCATGGGGTGGGATATAGTGATGAAATGGTTTAGGATTTGGCTTTGAGTATTGAGTCACGCTGGATATTTAAGCAGACATCTTGCAATAAAAACTTTGTCTGTATTTGGACCTCAACATGCGTCTGCGTGCTGTGCTTTCCTGCGTGTGTTTTCCACATGGGTCGTCCTGGGATTAAGTGGGCCCCACCAAAAATCTCGGCGGCCTACCCACATATAGGAATATTCTGACATTGCAATATACACACAGAATATGGAAGGAGATAGAAGGGTAACTGATGCTTTCCTTGCTTTAGAAATACAAGATATAAGCAGTGCTAATTCCCACAGAAAAATAAATGTTATCTTACAGGTCTGTGGCAAAGCATACATATTTTATAACTACATCCATTTGGGTATTTCAAACTCTTTATATCCACTTATTTTTTATTTTTTTATTTTATTTTATGCGTTCTATTAAGTATATTGTTTGCATGCATGTAAATGCACATATGTTGTACAATACCTGCAGAGGTCAGAAAAGGGCACCCAATCCCCTAGAAATAGAATTACAGACAGTTGATAGCCACAATGTGGGTGCTGGTATTTGAGCACAGGTCTTCTGTAAGAGCAGCCAATGCTCTTAGCCACTGGGCCATATTTCCAGCCCCTTTACATCCATATATAATATTTTTAATTATGTGGGACCATAAACGTCCAATAATTGTGCATTTTTGTGTAAAATTACATCTTATTGCACTGATTGAAAATAAAATAGTAGTATCTTCAACAAATAATGCCGGCAAAACTGTATTACCACTTGTAGAAGTCTAAAACTGAACCTATACCTTTCACTGTGTACAAAAATCAATGCCAAATCGATCAGAGACATCAATTTGAAGCCTGAAACTCTGAAAATGATAGAATTGGCTTTCTGTCAATCATTAATTGCTGACACTTAATCTGTACTTGAGTCATAAATTCATTGTATTTTATAAAAGAGAAAATTAGTAAATTATAGTAAGATTTTATTTATAGTTTGTATCTTCAGATATGTATCATTTCAATTGTATTTATAAATGTTTCCTCCATGGATATAAAATGAAAATATCTCTCTTAGACTATCCTTACTAAAAACTGGGAGGGATATTTCACCAGCCTAACAATGTGGTTTTTGATTTATAGCCTTCAGCTATACACATGCATTCCTATAGATAGATAGATAGATAGATAGATAGATAGATAGATAGATAGGTGATAGATAGATAGATAGATAGATAGATAGATAATTTTTTTGCACAGGCTTTTGAACTAATAAATTTCTTTGTGGTTTTTCATATCACCTAAGCATTATTCATCCCAACTCTCCTATTGTTGTAGCCCTCTATCTGCCCTCCCAAGTTAAAGTGCTCCAATTTTCCCATTTCCCCCTTGGGAACAGTGGCACTGAGTGGGAGAAAATCTTTTCCAGCTACACATCCAATAGATGGTTAATATCTAGAATATACAACAAACTTAAAAAACAAAATAGCAAGAAAATAAATGATCCAATAAAAAGATTCTCTACTGATAAAAACAGATAATTCTCAAATTAAGAAACAAAAGTGGCCAAGAACCCCCTTAAAACAGCTCAACATCCTTAGTAATTAGAGAAATGCAGATAAAAAACACAAAACTTATGGCAGAATGCATGATCTGGGATGGGTAGGGGTGGGGTGGGGGGAAGGGAAGGGGATATATGCCTGAACTGAATTGGAAAATGTTGTATGAAATACACAAAGCATCAATAAAAAAATAAATAAAAAAAG